>CAUYQG010137565.1:0-23315 GCA_963574415.1 Tarsius wallacei | reverse complement strand
CCCCACCTACTAAGCCCTCCCCCCAAAAAAAAGAAAAAAAAAAAAGACTGTCAGTGACCCAACAAGTTGCACTGATTGTCAACCAAGAGTCCAGCCATGTGCTTGGGTAACAAAATTAGCAAAGAAGTATGATTCTGTGTTCTGGCTTCAAGGGACTTAAAATCTATTTGAAGAGCCAAATTAGCACACATGGAATAATTAAGTGCTAAGCAGCTGAGTTTAGGATTCAAACAAGTGAGACCAGTAGGAGCCAGAGCGGTCACAGAGGACTGTCTAGAAAAAAAAAAAACAACTCCCAGAAGAGGTTGATGATTGGTTAGGTATAGGCATCATGGTTTTAGGTAGCTGGAAATACAAGACTGAAATACAGATGAGAAGCTAGAATCTGTGAATGTATCATACATTCCACAAATATTTCCTGAGAACCTACTAAAGGTCAGTGCTGTGCCCCACATTGAGGACACAACAGTGAAGAGTGAATGCCTTCCCTGCCCTCCAAGGGCTCACGGACTAATGGGGGAGAAGCAGGTAATTACAAGGTGATTGGGGCTGTCACAGGGAGGAACAGGATGCCAGGAGCATGCCCAGGAGAGTGCCTACATCAGGCTTGGGTTGAAAGCATAGGGAAGGCCTTTTTAGAGGAGTGACCTTCAGGCCAAGAGCTAGGGTGGACAGCAAGGCTGTAATGGTGCGCCAACTAGCTCTCAAGGGAGTAAGTCTGGAAAGAAGAACTAGGCAAGGTTCATGGTCAGAGACTAGAGAGAAACCCATCCCTAGGGCATGGGAGGAGGGGGGCAGAAATAGGGCACTGCTTGAGACCTGGGCATGAGACTCAGAGGTCTGACTCAGAAGACCTCAATCAGAATGAGATGAATCAATCAATCACGAGTGCATATCTATATATAAGCACTTCTTATGCACCAGGTGTGCAGTGCCATCTGCCAGGGCAGCTGAATGCTGGAGACACCAGCCTGGCTATGTGAGCTGACTCAGAAGAAGTGGCTTCACAGTTAAGGTCTGGTGTATAAAGGGCATGGCAAAAGGGCATCGTGGATAGGGAGCTCAGGGATGGGCTCTGGTGGCAGCAGGCAGTCATTACTGACAGATCTGACCAGATGCCTGGGCAGGTGAGTAGGAAGAATAGGCAAGGGGTTGCTTCCTCCAGATCATGTGGGGACCAAGGTTGCTCCTGACAATGTCATCCTCGTTCTGAATGACAATAATGAACACTCAAGGAGCTATGCCAGTGCTGGGTGGTCTTAAAAAGCCCAAGATCCTGCTTCTGGGAGGGTAGCAATTTTTTTTCCTGATTTTTAAAATTATTATTTAAAAAATCACAGAAGTGACATATATGTACATTCTTATCTTAAAATACCCAAATATTAAAGAATTTCATGGAGTAAAAAAAATGTATCCATCTTCCATCCCATGCCTCTCTCCAGAGCTTACTCAATTAGCCGTTTGGTCTATCTGGACTTCCTTCTTATATAATACATTTATACACATGTAATGTCTTGCTCTGAGCCAGGCATTCTTCCTAACCCTGAACTAAGGGCTTGCATGAGTTTTTCTTTTTTGAGTTGGAGTCTCACTCTGTCACCCAGACTGGAGTGCAGTGGCATGCTCCCGGCCACCGCAGCCTCAATCTGCTGGGTTCCGGCGATCCTTCTGCCTCAGCCTTCCAACTAGCTGGAACTACAGGTGCGCGCTACCACGCCCGGCTAATTTTTGATTTATTGTAGAGACGAGGTCTCGCCAAGTTGCCTGGGTGGGTCTCAAACCCGCGGGCTTAGGTAATCCACTCGCCTCAGCCTCCCAAAGTGCTAGGATTACGGCTGAGCCACCAAGCCTGGCCTGGCTTATATGAGTTTTAACCCATCTAACTCCTGCAACTCCATGAGTTAGACACACTGTTAATGTTATCACTTTTTGCAGGAAACTGAGACTCATAAAGGCTAAATAATTTACCTGATGTCACAATGCAAGAGAACAGTAGAGCAGGAATTTCAACTCTCACAGTCTTATTCCAGAGCCCGTGCTTCCCGTCTATGCTGTCTCCCAGGATGAATGCACACAAACACACACAGGGTGCTTTCTAACTTACATTGGAATCACTCCAAATAGTGTGTGTGCATATTTTGCTTTTATTCACAATTTAATTCTATGCCCTACTCAGTTGTGGTGCAGAAGAGACTGAAGCTAGTGCCCTCATTCCTGCATTGGTAAAGAATGACTTCACCTATGTGAAGAGCAATTTGACTTTATTAAAATTTAAAACTTCCCTTCTAGGGCTCTATCCTGTAGAAATATTTGCAAATGAGTCCCAAGATACATATACAGAAATATTCATTTGTTCGCTATGGTGAAAATGTCACTGAAATATTTATCAGTAGGGAATATTTACATAAATTATGCCATATTCAGCCTATAGAATATTATGCAGCCATTACAAGAATGGGGGCAGGTCATTCTGAAAAATCTCCAAGAGGTATTTATGCTAAAAACAAATAAATAGATAAATAAACATGGGAAAACAAAAGCAAGTTACAAAACAAAATTTATGGTATAATTCCACTTATGTCAAAAAAAGGAAAATAATAATTAAGGATATGTGCTATATATTTCTAAATGTATTTTTAAAGTTCTGGAAAGATACATGCCATACAATTAGCAACTGTTACTTCTAGGGAGGAAAATGGGACTGGTAGAAAGATGACTTTCACTTTTTACTCGTATGCTTGTAGATTATTTGAATGTATTTTAGAATAAGCATGTGTTACCTTGCTATTTACAATTTTTAAAACAAGACAAAAAGATTGACTCCAGAACTGAACTGAGCCCAAAAGTCAGTACTGGAAAAATCGGAGTGAGGGTGAAGCTAAAAAACTATGGAGGGAAATCCTGACATCAGGGGCCTGGGGGCAGAGGAGCTTGGTAGAAGGCAAGATGTCAGATGGATGGACTGGCAAAAAGTAAAGGAGTGGGGCTAAGTCAGAACAAAGAGGCGGAGGGAAGCAATGAAGAGGAGGAGGAAGAGGGGGAAAGAGGAGAGACAGGGAAGCACAGTGGACTTGGACTGGGCCAAGCTGGGACTCAGAGAGAAGGCCTTCCTCTCAATCAACTGACTTCAGGTTCTCATCTAGCCTGAGACCCTTCCATTGTGTCTGGAGACATAGGCAATAACAGAGGAGTGAAACAAGTCACATGCAACATGGCAACAGACACTCTGCCTCCATATCTGGAATAGTAGGAAGTAGCGGGAACTGTGGCGAAATGGAGAGCTCATGCTCTGATAAAGTGAGCCATTGCCCTTCTGCTCCAGCTGATGACTGCCACGTGGAAAGGCATACCCTGGCAGAAGACTGCTCAGACCAGCTGGTGCAGATCAATGAAAACACCTGGGCAGCCTGGACTTGGCCCACAGACTGCCAGTGAGCGATCTGTGGTGGAAATGAAAAACCTGCAGGTTAGAGAGTGAGCTTGTGTGCAGCACACAGGATCTCTCAAAGAGTAAATCTTCATCATTAGAATCCTTCTCCTCACAGCCACTATGCGTGAGAGGGAGGCAGGTGAACTCACTGAGCTGTACAGGCCCGTCTGGTCAGACCAGCATGTGGAATTGACTCCCCAAACAATAAACCTGAGGAGCAGGCCCTTAGTGGGGACTGTTGGCTGGCGATATTGCTTAGTTGCTCTCATTTTCAAATCTCTATGTTTTCATATCTTGGAGATTTTAAGATTTATGCCTCAGATTTCTTTCTTTCTTTATTTTTTTTTGAGTCGGAGTCTCACTTTGTCACCCAGGCTGGAGTGCTGTGGCATACTCATGGCCACTGCAGCCTCAACCTGCTGAGCTCAGGTGATCCAATCCTTCCACCTCAGTCTTCCAAGTAGCTGGAATTACAGGCATGCGCATCACACCTGGCTAATTTTTTGATTTACTGTAGAGACTAGGTCTCACCAAGTTGCCCACGCTGGTCTTGAACCTGTGGACTCAGGCAATCCACAAGTCTCAGCCTCCCAAAGTACTGGGATTAGAGGCATGAGCCACCGTGCCCGGCTGCTATGCCTCAGATTTCTTGAGTGCAGTTAAAAATAAAACTCAAATGCATACTAGTGCCAAAACTCAAGGTAGCTAAAAAGACACTTACAGATGATTCACTCCAGTGTTCTTCCATCTTGAAGGAGCTGTGCTACTCAACTGCTACTTGTTTTTTTTTTTTTTTTGAGTTGGAGTCTCACTCTGTCACCCAGACTGGAGTGCAGTGGCTGCTCCCGGCCACTGCAGCCTCGACCTGCTGGGCTCCGGGGATCCTTCCGCCTCAGCCTTCCAAGTAGCTGGAACTACAGGCGTGCGCTGCCACGCCCGGCTAATTTTTGATTTAATGTAGAGATGAGATCTCGTCAAGTTGCCTAGGAGGGTCTCGAGCCTGCAGGCTCATGCAATCCATTCACCTCGCCTCCCAAAGTGGATTACAGGCTGAGCCACCGAGCTGGCCAACTGCTACTTGTTTAACCCTTAGAACTCCTGCCTCCCAACAAGCTGAGTGTGTGTGTTTATGTGTGTGTGTTTGAGAATTACTTTTTAAATAAAAGTAAATAAAAATTAATCTTCAGACTTCTGGCTTCCATTCCCATACATCAGGA
The DNA here is from genome assembly GCA_963574415.1 of Tarsius wallacei. Taxonomy (NCBI): domain Eukaryota; kingdom Metazoa; phylum Chordata; class Mammalia; order Primates; family Tarsiidae; genus Tarsius; species Tarsius wallacei. The sequence goes on along the minus strand of CAUYQG010137565.1, from coordinate 18,668 downwards.
ACTTGGAACTCACCATTCTGTCCTAATAAGTAAAAAGCTGAGCAAACTGAAAAAGCAACAACTCTTTTTGGGTCTGTCAGAGAACTGATGTCACAGGGCAAATTGCCACCCCAAAACTGGAGGGATGGCTAGGCAGATCCAGAGAATCACAGCTTACAAGAGAATAAACCCATGAGCAGAAACCTCCACAGCAACTAGTAGGAAAACCTAAACCGTCATTAAGGAATTGCTGAAGGCTCAGTACAGATAACTCTGAGAGTTAAAAACTCCAGGGATCACAAAAGTTAACTCAAAATGGATTACAATGTTAAATGTAAGACATAAAACTAGAAAACCCCTAACAGATAACACAGGAGAAAATCTAGATGACCTTGGGTTCGGTGGTTTCTTTTTATATGTGACTCCATAGGCACAATCCATGAAAGAAGGAATTGATAAGCTGGATTTAATTAAAATTACGAATTTCTGCTCTGCAAAAAACACTATCAAGAGACCAAAGTAACAAGTCACAGACTGGGATAAAATATTTGCAAAAGATATATCCAATAAATGACTGTTATTCAAAATATACAAAGAAACCTTAAAACTCAACAATAAGAAAACAACTTCATTTAAAAAATGGGCCAGTTGGGCTCGGTGGCTCAGCCTGTAATCCCACGCCTTGGGAGGCTGAAGTGAGTGGATTGCCTGAGCCTGCGGGTTCGAGACCTGCCTGGGCAACTTGGCAAGACCTCATCTCTACAATAAATCAAAAAAATTAGCTGGGAGTGGTAGTGCGCGCCTGTAGTTCCAGCTACTTGGAAGGCTGAGGCGGAAGAATCCCCGGAGCCCAGTAGGACGAGGCTGCGGTGGCTGGGAGGGGCCACTGCACTCCAGACTGGGTGACAGTTAGACTCCATCTCAAACAAAAAAGAAAAAAAAAAAGGGCCAAATACTTGAACGGACACCTCACCAAAGAAGATATTCAGATGACAAATAAGTATATGGAAAGAAGCAGGCTGGGCTCGGTGGCTCAAGCCTGTAATCCCAGCACTTTGGGAGGCCAAGGAGAGAGGATTGCCTGAGTTCAGGGGTTTGAGACCAGCCTGGTTAACTTGGTGAGACCTCATATCTACAATAAAATAAAAAAAAAATAAGCTGGGTGTGGTAGTGCGCACCTGTAGTTCCAGCTTCGTGGAAGGCTGAGGTAGAAGGATTGCCTGAGCTCAGCAGGTTGAGGCTGCCGTGGCTGTGAGCGTGCCACTGTACTCCAGCCTGGGTGACAGAGTGAGACTCTGACTCAAAAAAAAAAAAAAAAGAGAAAAGAAAAGATGCGCCACATCATATGTCATCAGGGAAATGCAGAACAACAAGATACTGCTACATACTTACTGGAATGGCCCAAATCCAAAAACTGACAACATCAAATGCTGGTGAGGATGTGGAGCAACAGAAACCCTCATTCATTGCTGATGCGAAGGCAAGATGGTACAATCACTTTGACAGAGTGTGTCAATTTCTTATGAAACTAAACATACTTTTCCCATACGATCCGGCAATTGTGTTCCTTAGTATCTACCCAAATGAAGTGAAAACTTGTGTCCACACAAAAATCTGTACACAGATGCTTGTAGCAGCTTTAGTCATAATTGCCAAAATTTGGAAGCAACCAAAATGTCCTTGAGTAGTAGATAAAACAACTGTAGTACATCCAAACAACAGAATACTATTCAGCCCTAAAAAGAAATGAGCTATCAAGCCATGAAAAGATATGGAGGAAACTTAAATGCATATTACCAAGAAACCAAACTGAACAGGCTATATTCTGTGTGATTCCAACCAAATGACATCCTGGGAAAGTAAAAAAGAAAAAAAAAAAAACAAGAATCAGTGGTTGCCAGAGGACAGGGGGTAGAAGGAAATGAACCGACAGGGCACAGAAACTTTTTAAGGCAGTGAAACTATTCTGTATTATGCTACAGTGGTGGATACATGTCATTATGTATTTACCCAAACACATAGACTGTACAACACCAAGAGTGAACCCTAATGTAAACTATGGACGTTGGGTGATAATGATGCGTCAATATAGGTTCATTGATTGTAACAAATACACCACTGTACTGAGGAATGTTGACAGCAGGGGAGGTTGTGTGTGTGCGGGAGCAGGGGACATATGAGAAAACTTTTGCACTTTCTGCTCAAGTTTGCTATGAACTTAAAACTGCTCTAAAAAAACTAAAGTTGATTACTTTTTAAAAATTTACTTTGAGACCTCAATTTTTGTAAACGTGTTTTCAAATGAATGGAGAGGCCCTAGGGCACTGCACACCTTGATGACTTGACTCAGCTCCAGCACCCATAACTCACCAGGCTATTGTCCAATGGGTTGAGATGCAGATCTATTTCAGCAATTTTCTGGTTTACCTGGTGCATGGAGCCAATAAGGCATGCTGGGGAGTGAATCTGGTAAGGAAACTCTTGGGTGGTGATTACATACACAGCAGATGGGGTATGCCAGGAGCCTGGCAAGGAGGGCAGCCCTGTCTGTGTAGCCTCTCTACTTAATTATTTTCTTTGCAAACATTCACATTTATCTTGTTTTAAATGAACCACTTTACAAATTATAAATGAAGTCGACCATAATATAAACACCTTGGAACATACACAAAGGAAAAAGGAACCATCCATAATACTGCTTCCCTAACAACTCTGTGAGGATTTGGGGAGCATTCCTTCCAGTATTTCTTACATACATACTTTTTTACATTTTGATAATTTCAGTGTATGCCTGTTTCACTACTCTGACTTCTCTTCTACTCATTATTATGAGCATTCTCCATATGGCTAAACAATCTTCGTGATTATCATTTAAAATAACATTATATTAATCCATTCAGAAGATATACCTCATTATACTTAACTGTTCCTTGACTATTGAATATCTAACTTGTTTATACTTTTTTTGCAATTATAAATAATGCTGTGATGCACTTGATCATGTAGAGAGCTGTTTCCATATTTTAGAATATTTCTTTAAGAGATATTTTCAGGTGAAGGATGACTGGGTCAAAAGGAGTCTCAACCTTGTTTATGACTGTTGAAATCTGTTCAGTTCTGTGGCTCCTCTTGTTACCCTCTCAGCTTTTGCATTGGCCTCTGTCTTAGCCTCCACTGGTTTAGGATATAGCCTTCATAAAAGCCCCATAATCCTATCACCCCTTGCTCCTTTCACATAAAGCAAGGTTCACTCTTACTTCCATTACCTTCAAGTGTTCTTATAAATTGGATGATACTTGAAAAATGTTGATGCCAAGAAGGGTCATGACAAAGCACAGAAAGTGAAATGGACTTATTAGGTGGAGATGAGTGTAGGATTAAGAAGAAAGAGGGGACATTGGAAAGTGGCCCAGCAAAGTGAAACCCTGAAACAGATTCGGATGGGATCACACTTTGCCTCATCTTAAGAAGGGCTTCTGAGAAGCATGGAAGGTGAAGGGGGCAGAGTGATGCCTGTAGTTTGACTGGTGACAGCATGACTTGAAGGGAACTGAGCTCTATATGAGATGGAAAGACCTGGGGTTATTTATAATGTGAGAGGGTATCTGCTGGACAAGCCCTAAAGTCCTCCAGAGATGTGGTTCTATGATCCTGGGATACAACTCAGGGTCAGAAATGAGATGAGGATTAGTGAAGACAGGGCCAGGGAAATAATACGCTGGTAGAGCCTGGACGATTCCAGAAGGGGCAAACTCTCAGCCCAGGTAGAAGGGCTGGCAGGTGAGAAGAGACAAGGTCAACTGGAATAACAAAAGTGAAAGCTGGGTCTTATGCTCATCTGTCTGAGAGTAGAGGCTGGACCATGACTTCTCAACTGCTATCAATAACATCGTTAATAACTATAGTTCTTTGGAAAGTAGAAGCGAAGGAAGGCAATAATTTTTTTTTTTTTTTTGAGTTGGAGTCTCACTCTGTCGCTCAGACTGGAGTGCAGTGGCCACTCCCGGCCACCGCAGTCTCGACCTGCTGGGCTCCGGCGATCCTTCTGCCTCAGCCTTCCAAGTAGCTGGAACTACAGGCACGCGCTACCACACCCGGCTAATTTTTTGATTTATTGTAGAGGTGAGGTCTCGCCAAGTTGCCCAGGCGAGTTTCAAACCTACGGGCTCAGGCAATTCACTCACCTCAGCCTCCCAAGGCACGGGATTACAGGCTGAGCCACCGAGCCCGGCTGGCAATAATTTTTTAAAGTGTGTTTTCTCCCCTTCTTCATTCCTTCAACAAATACTTCCAGTATTTCTTCCTTTCGAGCTGTTTCTGATTATATTAGTACAAAATATTCAAGTCAAACAATCCAAACAGCCTCAAATTCTTTTAGAGGATGGGTAGGGAATAAGTAATCAAAAAATGAATGAATGTATAAGGAATAAGCTAATAAGTAATGTGTATTACAGATTTGAGCACTGATTACATCTCTGTGGCATGACTCAAGATAGGTGTGTTTGGTCAGATTATATGTGGCACCACCAGAAGGATACAGAGTGGATTGTCCTCTAAATCCTTCCTCACAGTGTTCTCCATCGCATTCCGTGCAACGAGTGAGACAGCCAGTTGCTCATCTACAGGTGTCATCGGTAAGGCAGTTATGTTGATGACCTCCATCTTCCTAAGATGACTCATTGTCTGATTTCTTATACACTGACAAAAAAAAAAATTCCACTTTAAAAGCTTCCCATTTCCCACTCCAGTCTTGTTCTTTATTCAATCATCCTCCTGGAAATCATAAATAGCATAGAACCATCTTAGAAAACACAACAGGAAAAGACCAACCATGCTCACTTGCTAATGACAAGGTACATGTTCCATTACATGGGCAATAAAGGCTTTTGTCTGAGAAGCTCATTCTTAACTGAGGATTTTGAGGGGGGGGAGACCCCAAAATACTCAGAATTATCTTTTGGAGGGCAGGCCCCTTGTAATATAGACTTCCCTTGCTAGACAGGTATTCTAGAAACTCATTGGAATCAGTGTACCAGTTAGCATTGTTGTGAGAGGCTGCTTTTGGCTTCTGAGTTTTTTTTTAGATTCTTTCAGCATGTTTGCCCAATTCATGATGGGTGATTTATGAGTGCACCTGTCCACACCGTGCTGTGTGTTCAGTAGCTTTTTATTTTTACAAAAATGGCATGATTCTCATACCCCACCATTCTTAATCACCCAATCGCTCCCCAAGCAACTTGTTTTTTGTTTCCCCAGATGAAAAAAGTCCTCAAATGGAAATATGTTGCTGATGTGGAAGAGGTGAAATAGAAAATGACAGAAGCACTAAAAGACATCAAAATTTGTGAGTTCAAAAACTGTTCTGAGCAGTGAAAAAAGTGGAAGTGTCTTGACAGGTGTATTGCATCAAATGGAGAGTACTTTGAATTAAAGTTTAAACATGTAAGAACAAATACACAATTTTTAATAAATAAATTTCGGGTTTTTCGGGGTTCCCTCGTATATGTAGTTGTTCTTTCAATCAGCTGATGCCTGCCTCTCCCCCCTCTCATGACAAAAATTGTTCCAGTTTTAAACATAAGGAGACTACCTAGCCTGAATTGTACCCCACATATTTAAAAGAAAAAAATTAAAAAAAAAAAAAGATAAACAAGGAGACTAGAGTGCCAAAAGGCCAGGGATCCAGATCACCCAGCAAGTCAATTCCCCAAACTAGAAATCAAACCTCTTTGCCTCTCTGAGCTTCAACTGTAGAAGTAAGAGGTTTAGATTAGGTGACCCTAAGACCCTTTCCAGTTCTCAGACGCTATGACTCTAGGATACTGGCCCATATTCTCAGTAGGAAGCTCCTGATCTACCTGAGTCTTTCTGTTCCTTCTCAGAAAACTGGCCCCACACTACTCTTTCTCCCAGGTTCTAGAACACTTTGGCCTGACTGCTCTCCTGGTCCTTGCTTATTGGCTGGGAGCCCATCACTACCACTTGTGGGCCCTCCATGTCCAGAGCCTAATGTGATAGACTTGGTCATAATAAAGTAAAAGACTCAGATCCTGCCCTCAAGAGGCTCATACACAATGGAAGGAGAGAGAAAAGGTTGAGTTTGGTGAAAAAATGAACTGAAGTGCCTTCAGCATATTCTTCTTTCCTCTCCACCGGTCAGGACTTTGCTCTACCCTCTTCTTCCCAGCCAAGTATCCTGTATACCTGACCCACTGAGCTTCTTCCTGGTCCTCTCTTTGTTCCTCTGTGCCTTTGCACATGCTGTTCCCTCTATTTGACTAAGCCCAGCTGATACATCTTGTGGAAAACCCTCTCAAATTATTCCAAGTCAGTAGTATTGCATCTCTTGTGAAGCCCAGGCTTCTGCTTTCACTTCTCTATTACAGGAATCATAATATTGAACAGGAATGCCTTCTACACTTTTTTTCCATTAGGCAAATTACTCCTTAGAGATTAGTTCACTCACTATTTGATTCTTTTTTAGGTTCACTTACCATGTTTCTTTCTAGTCCAAAGAGGTTATCCACCTTGGGCTGCTGGATTGCTGGAAAGGCTGGTCCAGGCCTGGGTCAATATGATTTCCTTCCACTGCTCTTACCCTTTAGGGAAACAGGCAAAGGGGAAGGGTAAAGAGGAAGCAGGTGCATTTCAGGGCTTCTCACTTTCCTCCTACCCACTCCCTAGCATGACTGGAAAACGACAACATGTTCTCTGAGAAGCCAAGCTTAGGGCGACCTGGCAAGAAGCTTCTTCTTTTGGCTTAATGCTACTATTCATAACTAATAGGCAATGGGAGAATTCAGTTAAAAAGGGAGAACTGAATATCAAGCTTCTTACAAGAATTGGTTAAAATGCACACTCTGTTCCCTTATGAATTTTTCATCACACCATTTTAGGATAAGTATTCTCTGAAACATAACAAGTTTTAACTGTCATTACTTGGGGAGGAAAAAAGGAAAGAGAGGAAACCTAGCTTCATTGTGCAAGCACTGTACTATGTGCGGGGGGCAGATGAGTGGAAGAATAAGAAAACTTCTGACCTTATGGAGCACACATTCTGGCTGGAGATTTGAATGTCCCATTTAAAGTTAACATGTTTGGGCCATTGCCTTACTAGACTCTGGTGTGGCCGTGTGCTCTTTGAGCTACGGCCATCGCCATGTTTCTTGGCTTTGGTCCCCTTCTCTAACCTTGGGGAGGTGAATTTCTTCTTTCTCTCTAATTTACTTTCTAAACAAGTTATATTTTCTAATTCAAAACAAAAAAAAGTTAACATGTTTGAGCATATAAAAACAATGCTGACTCTGATGTCCAGCAGACTTCTGTTCAGTTTCACCCTCAGGCACACAAAGACTATTTACTGAGTACCTACCACAGCCAGCAGCATGCTCCTACTGGGGAAAGGGTGATGAGCTAAACCAGACTTGATCTCTGCCCTAATGGGGCTCACATCTACTGGGGGAGACAGACAATAATGGACAGTGACACACATAATTATGAATTGTAACAGTCACTACTGCTTTGAAGGTAGGCACACAGCACTATGAAATGACATAATAGTATGTTTTGACCTAGTCGAGAAGATCAAGGTGCTGAAGGAAGTGCAAAAGTTAATTAAAAAAAGGAGAGGGGAGCTGGGCTCGGTGGCTCAGCCTGTAATCCCGTGCCTTGGGAGGCTGAGGTGAGTGGAATGCCTGAGCCTGCGGGTTTGATACCCACCTGGGCAACTTGGTGAGACCTCATCTCTACAATAAGTCAAAAAATTAGCCGGGCGTGGTAGCGCATGCCTGTAGTTCCAGCTACTTGGACGGCTGAGGCGGAAGGATCACCGGAGCCCAGCAGGTCGAGGTTGCGGTGGCTGGGAGCGGCCACTGTACTCCAGTCTGGGCGACAGAGTGAGACTCCAACTCAAAAAAAAAAAAAAAGAAAAAGGAGAGGGGAAAAACTGACTATACCTGCTAAGCAGATGGGAGCAAGGCTGGAAAGGTAGGAAGAGGCTAGACCTGCGCTATCCATCACAATAGCCACCAGTCATATGTGACAACTGAGCCTTTGGAATTCAGCTAGTATGAGGGAAGAAGTAACATTTTAATTTATTGAAATTTAAAACTGAAGCAGTGTATATTTTAAAATACTGATTATATGTTTAAATAACAATATGCAAATTAATTTCAACTTTGTTTGTTTTAGAGACAGAGTCCCCTCTGTCGCTCAGGTTGGAGTGCAGCGGCGCCATCGTAGCTCACTGGAGTCTTGAACCCCTGGACCCAAGCAATTCTCCTGTCTCAGCCTCTTGAGTAGCTAGGACTACAGGCAGGCACCATTACATCTGGCTAATTTTTTTGTTTTTTATAGAGACAGGGTTCTTGTTATGTTGTCCAGGCTGTCTTGAAATCTTGGCCTCAAGTGATCCTTCTGCCTCAGCCTCCCAAAGTGCTGAGATTACAGGCATGAGCCACCATGTCCAGCCTCACTTAAAAAAAAAAAATGTGGCTAACTAGAAAATTCTAAATTACATATGTAGCCTGCTTTATGTTTTTATTGGACAGTGCTAGGCCAAATCATGCAAATTTTGGTTCTAAGACATGAAACTCTTGCTTCTTTTATGCAGTATGATGTAGTTTTAAAAGAACTGTGCCTAGCTGGGTGCGGTGGCTCATGCCTATAATTCTAGCACTTTGGGAGGCAGAGGTGAGAGGATTGCCTGAGCCCAGGGGTTCCAGACCAGCCTGAGCAATATCATGAGACCTCATCTCTACAAAATATCAAAAAAAAAAAAAAAATTAGGTAGGTGTGGTGGCATGCACCTGTAGTTCCAGCTACTTGGAAGGCTGAGGTGGGAGGATCACCTGAGTCCAGCAGGCCAAAGCCATTGCACTCCAGCCTGGGTGACACAGTGAGACTCCGACTAAAAAAAAAAAAATTAAAAAAATTAAAAAGAACTGCGTCTGGAACCAGACACCTTTGGATCCTGTCCCAATTTACTGGATGGATGACCTGGTATACCCACCAGGCAACCAGTAAACATTCTTTGAAAGCTTGAGTTTCTTCATTTATCAAATGGAACCAACAATACTGGCTGTTAGAACTTTGGGAGATCTGGAGTTGATTCTCTGGTAGTTCTCTGCCCCTTGCTCATTGTGCGACCTTGAGGTAGTCCCTGGACTTCAGTTTCCTTTGCTTGTAGAAGCCGATGAAGAGTCAAGGCAGGCAGGAAGGGGCACGCTGCCGGTGGCAGGTCATCGTCTGATCGTCTTACCTGAAAGCATCGGCGGAATTTGACAAACCCAGAGCCGGTTCCGCCACAGGTCCCCCAAGGGACCCCGCAAAGTTCAGGATGGTGACCTGACACCCGTTGCCCCCACATCCACCAGGAAGAGGTGCAACCTTTGCCTTGTGATCAGGGAGAAGCGCATTTTGCTGCTGTGAGTCCAGGCGTTCTCCAGCCAACGTCGGGCGCCGCCACCCTTTTCTTCTCTCCCACAACAATGGAACTTTTGTGATAGGTGTCCGCGAGACGCCGTTACCATAGTGACGGCCTTCGCGACCGACTGGGGGACCCGACCAATGTGTGTGTGGGGAGGGTGAGCGGAGTTCCTTACCCGAGCCTATAATGGGGTCCATGTAAATGACCCCAGAAGACATCTCCTTTGTTTAGCCTTTTAATATGCCGAGGGGAGTTCGCTGGAGTGCTCCGCCACCCCGGACGCCCCCTCTTTCCTCGGTGGTAGAGGCGGGGGCGGGACTGCGCATGCGCGCGGCGGGCGGGCGGCTGGGAGCCGGCGGGCGGCGCGTCACGCCAACGGGGGCGGTGGTCTTGCCCGGCTCTCGGGGTGAGCTTGGAAGCCGGCTTCTAGGACCCGTCAGGTAAGTCTCCGAGCCCTTCGTCGCTAGGCTGCACGGCCTGAGTTCGTCCGAGGGCCCGAGCGGAGTGGACGCCCGGGCCTCCCTGAAAAGAGCGTGAGGGCGCGGGGAAGGGGCGGAAACCGGACTCACTCCCGGCTGGTCGCAGCCTTCTCTAAAGGTGTTTCTGCGATTGAGTTGGGGCGGTCATTCCTCCCCGTAAGTTGGCATTGACGGTGATTAAATGCGATTTTGCGTGTGAACGTTTGCTCACAGTCGTTCCTTGAGTCCAGCAGCCCTGGAGGCCCGTGTACCTGGGAGACATGGACGTGGCTGGCTTTTTGGTAGACACGTCCCTTTGGAGAATCTGATGAAAGCCAAAGATTTCTCCCTTACCGTCTAGCTAGAATTAAAATAAGAAAATGCACTTTATGGCCTGTTGCAAACTGGAAAGCTTTGCACTGTGAGTAATAGTTAGTATCATTATCTGTAGATGGGGACACAGTGCCTGATCTGCTTCCTAGGGTCGCTGTGATGATCAAATGCACAGTTTCTTATAAACGCTAAAGCACCATGACAGTCTGTGAGTCAGATGCTATTGTTATTCCTGATGATCAATACAAGAAGCAGAAGCCCGGCGGGGATAAATGCTGGGGTCCCGCTGGGGCTGATCAGTAGAGGGATGTTTGGAAACCAGGTGCTTTCCCTTGTCTTCCTCTGTGCTGAGCCCTCTTTCCCAGGGAGTTTCACTAGGAAGAAGGCTGCCTTGGGCCAAGGGGACGACTTTGTGCCTCACTAAAGCCCCAGAACGCCAGGATCTCAGCCAGAGTTGTTTGTGGATTTAATAATCTGATATCTAATATCTGACTTAAAATTCCAGACTTTTCCTGGTCTGTAATATATGGATGACAGTTCTTGGTTTAAGTGTCAGGAGAATTAGTGAAGCCATGAATGCGGTGCCCCAATTAAAACCCTGAGAAATAAAGCAACTTGGCCAAGGTTTAGCAAGCAACTGAGGAGCAGAGCCAGATCTGGAACCTGGTTTGTTGTGTCCAGGTGATGTGCTTAGGCACAGTGCTGTTAGCACAAGTGGGAATTTGGCAAGAATACTTTGGCCTATTTTTCCTTCTCGAAATGTCTCTAACTACCTGGAGTGTCAGGGGCTGCTTTTTAACTGCGTTTTGTTCATTTTGTTCATGCATAATACAAGAGTATAGTCTCATTGTAATAATTTATTTAATCTGGATTATATTTCTTGCCTGTAATCCCAGCACTTTGGGAGGCTGACGTGGGAGAATTGCTTGAGGCCAGGAGTTCGAGACCAGTCTGGGTAACATAGTGAGACATCCCGTCTCTTTATAACAACAAGAAAAGTATATTTGTTTAATATAATTGTATATTATATTGTGCCATATGAAATTGCCATTATTTGGCTTTTTTTTAACCTATAAGATGACTATTTAATTCAAGTCATTTAGCCTACTCCCCTTTTCAGGTTTAACCACTATGAGCAGTTTGGTGTGTCCTTACAGATCTTTTTATGGTTTTTTTTTTTTGGGGGGGGTTGTTGTTTTTTAATGGACACATACATCCTTGCTTTTATTCTCATTTTGTCTTTTCATATGGGGGATATCTTATATATACTGTTCCAAGAATTATCTTATACAAGTACACATTGTTGAGATACAGTATGGAGGTCTTTAAGGGCAGTCCTTATACAGTTATCTCACTGTCCTTAATAGCTGTTTACTATTTTATGATAAGAGTGTGCCACAATTTATTTGGCTACATTACCCATTGGTAACTATTTTGGATTATTTCTCATTTTTCTCTGTTATCGACATTGTGTGTATGTCCAAGTTTTCCTGGAGAATATTTTAGAAGTATATTTGCTGTCCAAAAAGTATACACATTTAAAATTTTACTAAGTTTTGCTTAATTGCCCTTGAAAGAATTATAGCATCAACAGTAAATGAAAATATCTTTATCTTCACACTCTCACCAGCAATGGATATTATTTACTGTGTTAATTTTTGCCAATATGATGGATATGTATATATGGAAGCGCCCCAAAAATGCATACACATTTTAAGTATGACGTTTGCTTAAACCATGGCGTTAATCAAATAACGCTAGTGTCACCACGTGACAGCGGGACAGTAAAAAAAAATGGCAGAAGCACGGTTAAGTGAATGTCATACTACTCATTGCTATTGTAGTTTAATTCAACTTTGAAAAGTAATACATCTTTTAAAATGTGTATACATTAGTCGGGCTCAGTGGCGCAGCCTGTAATCCCACACTTTGGAAGACAGATGAGTGGATTGCCTGAGCCCGTGGGTTTGAGACCCGCCTGGGCAACTTGGCGAGACCTCATCTCTACAATAAATCAAAAACTAGCCGGGCGTGGTAATGCGCACCTGTAGTTCCGGCTACTTGGAAGGCTGAGGCGGAAGGATCACCGGAGCCCAGCAGGTCAAGGCTGCCGAGGCCGGGAGCGCGCCACTACACTCCAGTCTGGGCAACACAGTGAGACTCCAACTAAAAAAAAAAATGTGTAAACATTTTTGGCACCACTATGTATATATTATATATATGTATATTTTATATATATAGTATATAATATATGTATATTGTATATATATGTATGCACACACATATATATGCTGGGGTGCCAAAAAGATGTATATACATTTTAAGCGATGTTACAAGTTAGTTGCTGTAATCAGAAGTGTCTGGATGCTGATGGTAACCACTTTTAGCACCCCTTGTAATTGCAGAAGTCAAATGAGACTTGTATTCATCTTATTGAGTATTACAACTTTATTACAGTTTTTTCCTTTCTTAAAATGTGTATACATTTTTTGGGCACTGTGTGTGTGTGTGTGTGTGTGTGTGTGTGTGTGTTCCTTTAGCCAGCTGATCATGGTTGTGCACCTTGGGAAAATTGGTAGACTTCTTTGAGCCTAGTTTCCTCATCTATAACATGGATAGGCAAATCCCTATCCATATAGGTGGCTGCAGGGAATGAAAGAAATATATGAAGTGTGCCCAGGATTGGGCCTAACCCATAGTGGATACACAGGAAGTGATATTAGTTAGCTTTTGTTACTGTACCCTTCTTTGTGTTAAGGTCTTTCTTCCTGGCTATTCCTCCTGATTTATTCTTGTTCTGCCCTCTACAGACATAAGGTTAATGCTTTTCCTTCTTCCAACCTCTTTGTTTTCTCCAGCAGAGTAATGCCAGGGCCTTTAAGTGTGTTTTGGATGGTGGCATAGCCTCAACCACTCTCAGCATCTTGGTACCCACCCTGCCCCCTTCACTACCAAACTGGAAGCATTCTGGTTTGTCCAGGTTTTGAAGTGTTGTGCCCAGGCCCAAATGCCATCCTGTAGGTTGTAGGCCTACCATTGTTTTTAATTACAGACACAGTAAAACTGTCATGCACAATACCTCTGAATATCTTTACTTTTATTTATTTATAAATTATATATACATATACTTATGTGTTATGTATTATAAAACTTCCAAGAAGCCGGGCTCGGTGGCTCAGCCTGTAATCCCCTGCTTGGGGAGGCTGAGGTGAGTGGATTGCCTGAGCCCATGGGTTCGAGACCCGCCTGGGCAACTTGGCGAGGCCTCATCTCTACAATAAATAAAAAAAAAAAATTAGCCGGGCATGGTAGCACGTGCCTGTAGTTCCAGCTACTTGGAAGGCTGAGGCAGAAGGATCCCCGGAGCCCAGCAGGTCGAGGCTGCGGTGGCCAGGAGCAGCCACTGCACTCCAGTCTGGGTAACGGAGTGAGACTTCAACTCAAAAAACAAAACAAAACAAAACAAAACTTCCAAGAAAGTGTCTACACTTTTATTATTAATTTTAGTGAGACAAATTTCTCCTTCGACGAAAACGACACAGAAGTTTTTCTTTGTGTTCTCATTGGATACAGTCTTATGGATTGTGATGGATTCATACTGTGAATTCTATTTTTTAAAATTTTAAAAAATTTTTTTGGTTGGAGTCTCACTCTGTCGCACAGGCTGGAGTGCAGTGGCATGCTCACAGCCACCACAGCCTCGATTTGCTGGGCTCAGGTGATCCTTCCACCTCAGTCCAAGTAGCTGGAACTACAGGCACGTGCCATCACGCCTGGCTAATTTTTTGATTTTTTATTTTTTGTAGAGATGAGGTCTCGCCAGTTGCCCAGGCTGGTCTCGAACCTATGGGCTCAGGCAAGCCTTGGCCTCCCAAAGTGCTGGGATTATAGGTGTGAGCCACCGCGCCTGGCTATTTTTTTAAAAATTATTATTATTAATTTATTTTTTAAGTGTGAAAGCAGGATTTATTGAGGACAGAAAAGCTCCCACAGCGGGAGAGGACCCAGAGGGGTTACCCACACCAACTATTTTAATGGTAGTTGATATAAAACCTTGTTTCAAATAATCTTGAAGGCTGGACCAATGGCAGTGGGTTATCAGAGTTTACTGACATTAGTGTCTAAAGTTGGTATGCAACCCCCCACTGCTAAATTCGACTGGCTTTAAAACAAAAAACAAATAGTCTTTAAAAGATCCCTTCCCGCCGGGCTTGGTGGCTCAGCCTGTAATCCGGCGCCTTGGGAGGCTGAGGTGAGTGGATTGCCTGAGCCCGCCGGTTTGAGATCCGCCTGGGCAACGTGGCGAGACCTCATTTCTACAATAAATCAAAAAAATTAGCCGGACGTGGTAGCGCGCGCCTGTAATTCCAGCTACTTGGAAGACTGAGGCGGAAGGATCGCCAGAGCCCAGCAGGCCGAGGCTGTGGTAGCTGGGAGCGGCCGGCCACTGCACTCCGTCTGGGCGACGGAGACTCCAACTCAAAAAAAAAAAGAAGATCCCTTCCCCTTTTTGGCCAATTTCTTGTCAGATATGATGAACTCATTACAGCTTTCATCTCATAATGTGGTGAAAAAAGACTTTATACCTAGGAGTAGGAAAGTGAGAGCTCTGCTGTTTTCTTTTTGCTCACTTGTGCTTTCATTGTTGTAATTTTTAGTCTACGGTTTCTTAGAAGTAATCTTTGTAAGCTGCTTGTAAGTTAAAATTGGGTAACAAATGGATAAAAAAGGAACCCTAACCCCTGTCTCATACCATATATAAAAATTAATTTCAGATGAACTGTTGTCCCAAATATGGAGGGTAAAACAACACAATTACCCAAAGTTAATATTTTGAAAAAAATCATCAGTACTTTGGGGTAGGCAGAATTTTTTTTTTTTTTTTTGAGTTTGAGTCTCTGTCGCCCAGACTGGGGTGCAGTGGCTGCTCCTGGCCACCGCAGCCTCGACCTGCTGGGCTCCAGCAATCCTTCTGCCTCAGCCTTCCAAGTAGCTGGAACTACAGGCGCGCTACCACACCCGGCTAATTTTTTGATTTATTGTAAAGATGAGGTCTCACCAAGTTGCCCGGGTGGATCTCGAACCCGCAGGCTCAGGCAATCCACTCACCTCAGCCTCCCAAGGAGTGGGATTACAGGCTGAGCTACCGAGCCCGGCTGGCAGAATTTTTAAAAAGGAATATAAAACACTAATAATTAAAAAGATAATAAATGGGATTTTATTAAAATGAAGAACTCTGTTGATCAAAAGAAACCAATAAGAATGAGAAAAGATTAGGGAAATATATTTTCAGTACTCTTCATATATGTAACAAAGGATTTGTATCCAGCATCTATAAAGAATCTTAAAATTAATAAGGAAATGACAGACAACCCAATAGAAGAATGGCAAAAGATTTGAACAAGCATGTCACAAAAGAGAGTATCTCATACTTTTGTAGTTCATCAGTGGGTTTCCACTCTTGTGTGTGAGATGTGCTGCCTTTAAACCTTGACTTTGTGACGTTGGCACATAACCCATCTGACATAAACAAAGAATATCCATGTGTCCTAGGAGTATATGAAAAGGTGTTCAATTTAATTATTTATTGGGGGAAAGCAAATTAAACATTACAATATCACTACATATCTACCAGGACGGATAAAATGAAAAAGTCAGAAAATGCCAAGTGTTGACAAGGATCTTTTCCTGTACACTGTAGGTAGAAGTATAATCATACTTGTATAAGTACAATCATTTTGGAAAGCCATTTGGCAGTAACAGCTAAGGCTACATATATTAATGTTCTATGACACAACAATTCTACCCTTAAGTATAAACCAGGAAGGTGTACATATGTACACAGAAATACATAGTTAAGTATGTTCTTAGCACTATTTCTGATAGTCAAAAACTGGAAACAGTTGAAACATTCATCATCTGTAGAGTAGACAAATAAACTTTGATATGTTCATGTAATATAATATTATATAACAATGCAAACAAACACATTACAACTACACACAACAACAAGGATGAATCTCATAAACGTGATGTTGAATGTAAGAAGCCAGACACAAAAGAGGCCATACTGTGTAAGTCCATGGATATGAAGTTGTTGGGTAAAGCTTATAGGGTGCAGAAATGCTGTGTATCCTGATCTGGAAGGTGGTTATACGTGTGTGTGTGTGTGTGTGTGTGTGTGTGTGTGTGTTTGTGTGCATGTGTGTGTAAAACTTCAAGAGTAAAAACTCATGAAGCCTTACACTTAGATTTGTAGACTTTTTTGTATTTATGTTATACTTAAAAGTCTACCTCTCCCCTCTTTTCTTCCCCAAAAACCTGGGTGATGTCAGTAAATTGACTTAATTGGGCCTTAGCTGGATTGCAATAGGTTGCAATATGCTGAAAGCAAATGTAACTGGGGGTGGTACCATTGTCAGCTCAGCCATGTTGTAGAACTCCCTCTTCCTCAAGACACTTCACCTCCCATACAGGACAGGTGACTTCTGATATACGGATCAAGTGAAGGGCACTGTTTTCAACCTGGAAGTGAAACATAAGTATAGCCTCATTTCTTTAAAATGGAGTATATAAGCCGGGCTCGGTGGCTCAGCCTGTAATCCCACGCTTTGGGAGGCTGAGGTGAGTGGATTGCCTGAGCCTGCGGGTTCGAGACCCGCCTGGGCAACTTGACGAGACATCATCTCTACAATAAAAATCAAAAAATCAGCCGGGCATGGTAGCACGTGCCTGTAATTCCGGCTACTTGGAAGGCTGAGGCGGAAGGATCGCTGGAGCCCAGCAGGTCGAGGTTGCAGTGACCAGGAGCAGCCACTGCACTCCAGTCTGGGCGACAGAGTGAGACTCCAACTCAAAAAAAAAAAATGGAGTATATGCTGAAGCTGTAGTTCCAGGTATGGTTTTTCCCAGTATACAGGAATAAGTAGAGATTATGTTCTCTGCTCTAGATTGTAAAGCCAACCTGTGACAAACTTGCCTGTGATTAACATAAACTGTAGATCCACACAGACTTGGATTCAAATACTAGCTCCCTCTCGAGACTTTTTTTTTTTTTGAGGCGGAGTCTCACTCTGTTGCCCAGGCTGGAGTGCATTGGCATGCTCATAGCCACCACAGCCTCGACCTTAAGGGCTCAGGCCATCCTTCCACTTCAGCCTTCCAAGTAGCTGGAACCACAGGCACACGCCACCATACCCAGCTAATTTTTTAATTTGTTATAGAGACGAGGTCTCGCCAAGTTCCCCAGGCTGGTCTCAAACCCCTGGACTCAGGCAATCCTCTTGCCTCTGCCTCCCAAAGTGCTGGGATTACAGGCGTGAGCCACCATGCCTGGCTAAGACTTTCTAAACCTCATCTGTCAGATGAGGAGAATAAGAGGAGTTAGCCAAAGGATGGTTGTGAGAATTAAGTGAGGCATTGCATGTAAGGATTTTCGCATACTGCCTGCACATAATAAGCATTCAGCACATGGGAGCTGTTACCTGTTATTCTTAATTTGTTTTCTGCTGCCATAACAGAATACCACAGACTGAGTAATCTGTAAAGAAGTTTATTTGGCTCACGGTTCTGGAGGCTGGGAAGTTCAAGAGCATGACACCGATATCTGGTGGGGTCATCTCATGGCAGAAGGCATCACTTGGTGAGCAAGTGCACAAGATAGAGAGAGAATGGCAGTGGAACTTACGCTTTTATTGGAGCCCACTCCTGAGATAACTAACCTACTCCCACAATAATGGCATTATTAACCCATTAATGAGGGCAGAGCCTGCTTGACCCAGTCACTTTACAGGTCCTCTTAATACCATTACAGTAGTGACTTAATTCCAATGTGAGCTTTGGCGGGGACAGTCAAACCATAGCACTGAAATTGTTAGTGGCTGCATGATAAAAATGCATGTTTTCATGATTTGAGGATAATGGCTTTAGGTCACTGATCCAACTGTTTGAACCCCGACTTTTTCTGATCCTAGGAGAAGGGAGCATTGGCCTTTCCTTCATTAGGCCAAAGATGCCCCTCTTTGGGAATACATTCAGTCCAAAGAAGACGCCTCCTCGGAAGTCTGCTTCTCTCTCCAACCTGCATTCCGTGAGTGTCAGTACTGGGATCAGCCCAGTGTGCGGTGTGAGTGGAGTGCCAAGTGTAGACTCTGAGTGGAAAGTGGTCCTCCAGAGGCATCATATCATTGCTATTGCAATAAGCTTTTTTGGAGTCACAGTCTCACTCGGTTGCCCAGGCTGGGGTATAGTCGCATGCTCATGGCTACTGCAGCCTCTACCTGCTAGACTCAGGCGATCATTCTGCTTCAGGCCTCCAAGTAGCTGGGACTACAGGCACAAGCCGTCACACCCAACTCCTCTTTGATTCTTATTTCCCAGGTTGGGAGCGGGCATTGCTTGACTTCCTGAGGCTGTGACTCCCCGGGGGAATCTCCCCTTTGGCCTCGCTCCCTCTGTGTTCCCATGGTCTC
>CAUYQG010137562.1:0-11789 GCA_963574415.1 Tarsius wallacei | reverse complement strand
ACTTTATTTTTTAGAATATTTGTTTTATATCTGGTAATGAATGGAGTTTTTATTTAAAGACAGTTGCTTGGGTCCTTAGAGCAGGATGAGAATGAGGTGTTAGCCTCTGGCTTGATTTTTGTATAGAACATTTATCCTTCCACACAAAGACCTGGCTCTTGCACTGCCATGCACTGTGTCCATTGTGCACCAGATATGGCAGATGTTTATACTGATCTCAGAACTAGATGTGAAGGTGCGAGTGCCTGAGCACAGCCCACTGTCACTCCTGGATTGAAAGCCCCAGGCGAATCCTACAGACAGCCACACTTGTTCTTGATGGGAGGCAGTATGTCATGGAGTCTCAGAGCGCACACTTATGAGGTAGTTTTATGACTGAATCAGTTACTTTCCCTGAGGCTTAGTTTTCTCAGAGTGAAATGGAGATAATAATACTTACCTAGCCAACTTTATAGACATGTGGGTGAGAAGCACATGAAATAGCCTATATGAAAACAGCATAAACTATAAAGGTGTAGAGAATAGTGCTTTGAACATCCTGTGTAGTAGCATTCAGTACATTGTAAATCACATACACAGAATTTTCCTTTTGAACTGCAATACCTTTGAGTCAGTGTCCTTCATGATTGTCAAGAATTTTTCTAGATTTGCATTTTTTACTTACAGCAATCATAGATACTCATAGTTAAAAAATGCAAATATGTCAGAAATAATAAAAGTATCCTTTTGTGCCTTCTGGTCACCACATTCTACACTCCAGAGGTAACTCTTAATGGTTTATAGTATCCTGTAAGGTTTTTTCCTCAAGTACTGTATGTATTTATGTATATGTGTACATAAATTTTTTTAAGTTTTTTACAAAAATGAAATTATATCCTACTATAGTTCTCCATTTGCTTTTTATTTTTACTTTTTGAGTTGGAGTCTCACTCTGTCACCCAGGCTGGGGTGCAATGGCACACTCACAGCCACCACAGTCTCAACCTTCTGGGCTCAGGCAATTCTTCTGCCTCAGCCTTCCAAATAGCTGGAACTACAGGTGTGTGCCACCACACCCGGCTAATTTTTTTAAAAAATTTACTGTAGAGATAAGGTCTCGCCAAGTTGCCCAGGCTGGTGTCAAACCCCTTGACTCAGGCAATCCTCTTACCTTGGCCTCCCAAAGTGCTGGGATGACAGGCGTGAGCCACTGCACCTGGCCTTAGTAGCTGCTTTAAGACCAGCCCTGGCATATTGGCATGCAGCTGTAGCCTCAGCTACTAGGGAGGCTGAGGTGGAAGAATCGCCTGAGCCCAGGAGATCAAGGCTGCTGTGAGCTGTGATAATGCCATTGTTCCAGCCTGGGTGATAGAGTGAGACCCAGACTCAAAAAAAAAGACCAGCCCTGGGACATGTTGAGGGGGGAGTAGGTTGGGCTGCCCAAAGGCCGAGCTTCCTGAAATTCCTTGGTTTGTTTTTTTGTTTTGTTTTGTTTTTTTGAGTCGGAGTCTCACTCTGTTGCCCAGGCTGGAGTGTCATGGCGGCATGCTACTCATGGCCAATGCAGCCTCAAACTGCTTGGCTCTGGCGATCCTTCCACCTCAGCCTTCCAAGTAGCCGGACCTACAGGCGCATGCCATCATACCAGACTAATTTTTTGATTTATTGTAGAGATGAGTTCTCACCAAGTTGCCCAGGCTGGTCTCAAACCCGTGGGCTCAGGCAGTCCTCTCACCTCGACCTCATAAAGTGTAGGGATTATAAGCATAAGCCACCATGCCTGGCCTCCTTGATTATTGAGGGCTTGCAATTTGATCAGCATAGTTAGATCAGACTTTTAAAAATTATTTTTATATTAATTTTGATATGTAGGCTAAATTTTGGTTTCTTCTATGACAGTTGTAATATTGTCAAACTCAGTACTTGCATTTGTGCTTTTTGAAGTGCATAAATGGAAATTTTGTAATAGAAGTATTCATATTTAGGTCATAGAAAGTCAGTATGCTTAAAAAATCATTTTGTATTTACTCTGGACTTTTATATCTGCATAACCATTTACAAGTAGCAAAAAATTTAGGACTATCATGACATTCACTAAGATTTCATAGTTTATTGTATAGCCTTCTTTGTTTTGCAAAGGTAAAAATAAATACCTATATGTGGAAATTTATGATTTGTTTTTCTGAACATAGTTGTTTAGTATTCATATTATGAGACAACACTATCTTAGTGAAGACACATGTACCTTACACACACACACACACACACACACACACACACACACACACACCATCTACTATCTGATTTGGAAATGTCTCATTCATAGCAATGATTGATTGAGCACTGTCTTTATTTCCTCTCTTGCTCTCAGTGTTTTTCCAGATAACACCTGAGACTGCTTCATGTACTAGGGCTACCTGCAGGGTAATCCTTGGGTCACTGATTCACATTTTCTTTTTACTGTATAATTCTGTTCATATATCCTACTTCTGGCGGTCTCCTTTTCACAGCTAAATACAGATGTTTAACTCTATATTTTATCTTTTCATTCTAATTCTTAGTAAAATAACATAGGAAATTCATCTCCCCTGCTCATTTTCATTCATTTACAAATCAAATTTCAAACCTGATTGTAACTGTTAGCTACCTGGCTAGACTTAGAAATAGAGCTTCACAAATGTACATGAAAACAGTATGGTACCAATTTAAGAAATAGAAATAAAAATTAAAAATAAGAGCTTGAAGACTGATATATAACTGATCATTTAAGTCAACTGGAAATTCTATACGAAAATTCTGGAGACATTCAAATTATCTCATAACTTCCTTCTTTCTATTTAACTGAGTATATTCTTCAGATTTGCGATTTTAATTATTCCTATAATTATTTCACATTTTGATGCTATTGTATATAGTATTTATTCTCAATATCTTATTTTTCAGTGGTAGCATATAGAATAGTACACTTGATTTTTTATTGCCTCTTGTATCCTGAAAACTTTTTAAGCTTACTTGTTCTAGTTGCTTTTTGAAGATTCCATAGGATTTTCTGCACAGGATAGTCATATTTCAGTAGTAAGAGTTTTGCTTCATATTTTCCTATCTGGATGATTTTTAGTTATTTTGTTTGCCTATTGTGCTGTATAAACCCTCCAGGAAAAAAAACAACTAAATAGAATAGTTGAGAGCAAACACTCTTGTCTTCTTCCCAATCTTATGTGTAAAAAGCATTGTTTTTCACTGGTCTAGTGGTGCGTGTAGGTAGATTGTGAATGTCATTTATTTGATTAAGGAATCCCCTTTCAATTCCTAATTTCCTGAAAGCTTTTATCAGGAATGTATGTTATGTTTTTATTTAATTTTTTATCATTAAAAAAAATGTTTTCTTTAAGAGACAGGGCTGTCTCCAGGCTGGAGTGTGGTGTTACAATCATAGTTCACTGTAGCCTCAAACTCCTCAGCTCAAAAGGTCTTCCCACCTCAGCCTCCTGAGTAGCGAAGACCACATGTGTGTACCTTTGCTAGATGCTAATTTTTGTATTTTTTGAAGAGGTGGGGTCTTGCTAGTTGTCCTGCCTGGTTCCAGCATCCTGGCCTCAAGCAATCTCATACCTTGGCTTCCCAAAGTGCTGGGATTACAGACACAAGCAACCACATTTGGCTGATGTTTGACTTCATCTAATGTTATTTCTGCATCTATTGAGATGATTATATGGTTTTACTTTTTCAATTTGTTAACATGGTAGGTAACATTGACTGATTTTCAGTTGTTAAATTATGCATACATTCCTATTAACATTTCATATAACACATATCCTATTAACAATTTTTGTATTCATATTTTTTAAGAAATTTTTTTTCTTTCTTTTAGTATCTTTGTCTGGTTCTGGTACTTGGGTAAGGCTGACCATGTAGAATTAGTTGGAAAATGTTCTCTCAAATTTTTAGAAAAATTTATTTAGAATTATTCTTACTTAAATGTTTGGAGTAATTCACCAATAAAGTTACTATTATTCTGAGATTTTCTTTTTTGGAAAGGCTCTTAGCCATAAATTAAATTTCTCTAACAGACATAAAGCTGTTCAAATTATTTCTTTTTGAGTGAGCATTGATAGTTTGAGACTTTCAAGAAATATCTATATCTATCTATTTATCTACATATATATGCTATTTATATACATGTTTTCAGTTTGTTGCATAAATTTGTTCATAAGATTTATTATTATTTAATATCTATAGTCTACATTGATGTCACTTCTCTCATTCCTGTTATTGTTAATTTGTTTCCTCTGTTTTTATTTCCAGGTATTCTGAATACAATTCATCACTTTAAGAAAAATCATGTTTTAAATTGACAGATAAGCTGGGCTCCATGACTCAGCCTATAATTCCAGCACTTTGGGAGGCCGAGGCGAGTGGATTGCCTGAGCCCATGGGTTCGAGACCAGCTAGGGCAACTTGGCAAGACCTCGTCTCTACAATTTTTTAAAATCAATTAGCCAGGTGTGGTAATGCACACCTGTAGTTTCTGCTACTTGGAAGGCTGAGACGGAAAGATCACCTGAGCCCAACAGTTTGATGCTGGGGTGGCCGTGAGTTTGCCACAGCACTCCAGCCTGGGCAACGAAGTGAGACTCCTACTTAAATAAATAAGTAAATAAATAAATTGACAGATAAAATTATATCTATTTATCATGCAGAACAGGATGCTTTGAAGTATAAATACATTTTGAAATGACCAAATTTAGCTAACAAATGTATTACCTCACATAGCTATCATCTTTGTGATGAAAACATTTAACATCCACTGCCTTAGCATTTTTCAAGAAAATCAGTTTTGTAGGTCACTCAAAGAGCCCTCTTTTGCTCTATTTGATTTTTTTTCAATTACTTTCCTTTTTTAAATTTTATTAATTTCTATTTAGGCGATTGTTATTTTACTACAGTTGCTTTTTCCGGTCTTTCTTGATCTTCCAGTTTCTTAAAATGGAAACTCAGACAATTGGTTTCATAAAGGATGACCCAAAACCCCCCAAAATTATCATTTGAAGGGCAGGCCTGTTGAAGGACAGGCCTTTCCTACTAGGTAAGTGTTCTAAGAACCCATCAACATCAGTGTAACTAGTGTTGTTGTGAGAGGCTGCCTTCAACTGCAGTGAATTTTATTTTTGGAGATTCTTCAACGTGTCTGTCCATTTGATGATGAGTGATTTACAAGCACACCTGCCCACACCACAGAGTGTTCAGCAATTTTTTTTTTTTTTTACCATAAACAGCATGACTCCTGTGTCCCATTCTCCCCATTTACCTGATCTTTACTCCAAGGAACACTTTTTTTGCTTGTTTCCTCAGATGAAAAAAGGCCTCAAAGGGAAACATTTTGCAAATGTAGAAAAGATGAAACAAAAAACGGCAAAAGCACTAATTAAAAGTCACCAACATTGACGAGCTCAAAAACTGTTTTGAGCTGGGGAAAAAGTGTCTTTATAGGTTTATTGCATTAAATGACAAGTACTTTGAAGGCGACTGAAATTTAAACAGGTAAGAATAAAAACACAATTTTTTATAAATAAATTCTGGTTTTGGGGGTGCTTTGTAAACTTTCAGTTTCCAAGAAGAAGCTTTTAACTGTGTGAAAGGTCAGAGTACATACTTGAGCTTAACTACTGCCAGTTTATTTTTTTAGCCCCTTTTACAATATTAGCTTCTTTATCAGAAAAAAATATACTTTGAATACACACATAATGAAAGAAAATGATTTCAGTGAAATAATCTCCAAAGTTTTTCGACAGAAAGAAACAGAAAGCAAAGGGGCAAAGAGATGTAAGATGAATGACAGTCACCTATGGCCAGAAATGAGGAAAGGTTCAATCAGAAGGAAAGTCTGAGGGGAGATAGAAAACCCTACTATGGGTGTAAGTCTACAGGAATAAGTAAAAAGAAGAATAAGTAAAAAGATAGCGGAAGGAATTATATTTGACTAAAAGGGCCTCTACTCTTAAAAGATTGTTTCGGAACTTCATTAGTAAAGACAGTTCTTGCTAGTAATACAGATTTTTCTCTGGTCTGCTGGGCTGCGAGAGTGTCAGTTCAATGGGTTGGCAAGTCCAGCCCCGAAGAGTGTTAGCACGATGGGCTGGCAAACCACACCCAGAGACTGTTTGTTGGCTCTGCTGGGCTGACAAGTCAAGACTAGAGAGTATTGACTGTGTTGGGCTGGTGAGCTCAGCCCTGAGAGTGTTGCTGGTTCAGTGGGTTGGCAAGGCAGTCCCGGAAAAGTGTCAGCTCCAGCTCCAGAGTTGCTCTCTGCTGGCAGCTATCCCGGTTCCGGGGGCTCCAGGGTGCTCAGCTCTTCTCCAATGGTCTCAGCTCTGACCATCTTCAGCAGCCTTTTAGGTCTGGGTTCTTGCCTCACGCCCAGGAGGAATGAGGGATCACTGATGGAGGGAAGATGAGAAAGGAGGATTTGAGAAGACAGAAAAGCTCCCACAGTGGGAGGGGACCTGAAGAGGTTGCCAAAACCTGGTGTTTATATAGCCCTAAGACCAAGCTGATTGGCTGGCACTAGCTGTGCAGATTGGTCAGTGCTAAAAAACAATCAGTTGAAGGTAGGTGCTAGTAGTGAACTGATCTGTCAGCACTTAGCAATGTGCTGATTGGTTTGTTTTTCAATCCCAGCAGTGAATGTTTTTGCTCTCTAGCCTGAGGGGCTTGTAGGGAGCTTGTTTGCTAGTGAATGTTTCAGTCCTAGAGGCCTGCAGTAAGTTTGTTACTTTGTTATCCAGGACCCACCTTGTCTGTCTGTCTTACTATTCTCTTTTTTTAAAAATGTATTTACCTATTTATTTTAAAGATGTGGGGTACAAACAGGATTAGATATAAAAATGGTCATTGTGCAGGTGAAGTTTGGACCTCCCTTTGGTCCCCACTTTGCCTGGTTTGAATCAGGCATCCTTATTGATGTTGTGTGTACCCCCTACCCCGCCCCCAGCAGTATCCCTATACTGCCAGTCCCTTTCTTGTAGTATTATGGTAAATGTTCAGGGCCCGCTTGTGAGTGAGAACATGTGGTACTCTGTTCTTTGTTTCTGTGATACACCACTGAGTATTTTTGACTCTAAATCCATCCAAGTTACTGTGAAGTCCATTTATTTGTCCTTCTTTATGGCTGGGTAATATTCCATTGTGTATATGTACCACATTTTTTTAATCCAGTTCAGTTTTAAAGGGCAGCACGAGTGGTTCCATGTTTTTGCTATTGTGAATAGTGCTAAAATAAACATGCATGCACAGACATCTTTCTTGTGGAATGATTTGCATTGCTCTGGGTATATTTCTAGTATAGAGATTGCTGGGTCATATGGAAGGTCAATTCCTTGTTAGTTAGAAATCGCCACACTGTTTTGCATAGAGTTTGAAATAGTATGCATTCCCACCAGCAGTGTAGACATGTTCCCGTTTGTCTGCATACTTACCAGCATCTGTTGTTGTTTGTTTTATTAATGATGACCATTCTTACTGTGGCTTGGTGGTAACTCAATGTGGTTTTGATTTGCATTTCTCTGATGATTAGTGAGGCTGAGCACTTTTCAATGTGTCCATCGGCCCTCCATGTGTCTATCTTCTTTTGAAAAGTGTCTGTTCATGTCTTTTGCCTGCTTTTTAATGGGACTGGTTTTTGTTTTTGTTTTTCTTTTCCTTTCAGTACATTTGAGTTCCTTGTAAATTCTGGATGTTAGGTCTTTGTCAGATATATAGTTGGCAAATATATTTTCCAATTCTGTGGACTATCTCCCTATTCTCTTGATGGTTTCTTTTGCTTTGCAGAAGAGTTTCAATTTAATGAAGTCCCACTAGTCTATCTTATCTCTTACGGGATTTTATTCAGGAATTGGTTGCCTATTCCAATTTCTGTAAATGTGTCTACTGCATTTTCTAAGATTCTTATAGTCTGAGGTTTTACATTTAGGTCTCTGATCCATTTAGAGTTGATTTTTGTATGGTGATAGGCAGGGGTCCTGTTTCATTATTCTGCATGTGGTCAGCCAGTTTTCCCAGCACCATTCTGAATAGATTCTCCTCTTCTGAGTGGTTGTTGGTGGAGGATTTGTCAAAGATGAGTTGGTTGAGAAATTGTGGTTTTGCTTCTGGAATCTCTTTCCTGTTCCATTGGTGCATATACCTGTTCTTGTACCAATACCAGACTGTTTTGATTATTGTAGCCTTATAGTAAAGTTTAAAGACTGGAAGTGTGATACCTCCTGCTTTATTTCTTTTGATAAGAATTGTTTTGACTTTTCATGGTCATTTATGTTTCCATATGAATTTCTGTATTGTCATTTCCAGTTCAGAGAAGAATGATGTTGGTAATTTAATGGATATTGAATTGAATCTGTGGAATACCTTTGGTAGGATGGACTTCTTAACAAAGTTGATTCCTCCTATCCGTGAGCATGGAATATTTTTTCATTTGTTTGTGTCTTCTTGGATTTCTTTGAGCAGTGTTTTGTAGTTCTCATTGTAAAGGTCTTTTACTTCTCTGGTTAGGAAGATGCTGAGGTATTTCTTTTATTTATTTATTTATGTATTTATTTATTTATTTATTTATTTATTGTAGCTATTGTGAATGGGATTGTGCTTTTAATTTGGGTTTCTGCCGGTTTGTTGCTGGTGTATAAAATGTGACTGTCTTTTGCACATTTATTTTGTGCCCTGAGACTTTGCCAAAGCCCTTTATTGGTGCAAGGAGGTTTTTGGCAGATTCTCTTGGGTTTTCTAGGTATAAAATTTTGTCATCTACAAAGAGGTATAACTTAATTTCTTCTTTTCCTGTTTGGACACCTTGATTTCCTTCTGTTGTCTAATTGCTGTTATCTAGACTTACAACACAATGTTGAACAGGAGAGGTGAGAATGAGCAGCCTTGTCTTGTTTCAGTTTTCAGGGGAAATGCTTCCAGTTTCTGTCCATTTAGCAATATGCTGCTTGCGGGTTTATTATAGAAGGTGCTTACTATTTTGAGGTATATTCCTTCTATGCCTATGTGTTTGAGGGTTTTTATCAAGAAGATATGCTGGATTTTATCAAAAGCTTTTTCTGCATCTAATAATATAATCATGTGGTTCTTATTTTTACATCTGTTGATGTATTTAATTACATCTATGGTGTTGCAGATATTGAACCAGCCCTGCATCCCAGGTATGAAGTCTACTTGGTTATTATTTTTGAGATATGTTGTTGGATCCATCCAATTTGCTAGAATGTTGCTGAGAATTTTTACATCTATGTTCATTAGGGATATTGACCTATACTCTTTTTTTGTTGGATCTTTACCCAGTTTGGGTATCCGTGTGATGTTAGCTTTGTAAAATGATATGGGGAGAGTTCCAGCTTTCTCAATTGCTTGGAATACTTTCAGTAGGATTGGCTTCAGCTCCTGCTTGTATGTTTTGTAGTAACATTCCACTGGAAAGTCATCTTGTGCAGGGATTTATTTTGGTAGGTGGTTTTCATATGATGGATTCAATTTCCTAGGTTGTTATTGGACTATTTGGTGTCTCAATGTCTTCTTAATTTAACCTTGGGAGGTTGTGTGATGTTAGAAATTCCTTCATTTCATTTAGATTATCAAGCTTGTTTCCATACAGGTGTGCATAATAGTCTCTGATAATTTTTTTCTTCAGGGTCAGTTGTGATTTGATCTTTTGCATTTCTGATCGTGTTTATTTGGACTTTTTCTCTCTTTTTATTGGTCATTCTTGGCAGGGATCCATCAATCTTGTTTATTCTTTCAAAGAACCAGCTTTTTGTTCTGTTGGTTTTTTTTTTTTTTTCTTTTATGTTCCGTTATGGGGTTTTACTTTGGTGATCTGGATTCTTTTGCTAAAGTTTGGGTCTTTGTTGTCTTGTCTTTCAACTACCTTAGGTGGTTTGTTAGGCTACTTGTGATTTTTCCATTATCTTGATGTGTGTTTGCAGAGATATAAATTCCACCCCAAGAACCACTTTCATGGCATCCTAGAGGTTTTGGTAACATGTTTCTTCATTTTCATTTGTTTCCAGGAATCTTTCAATTTCTGTTTTGATTTCTGTGTTGACCCAGTAATTGTTCAGCATCATGCTGTTTAGTGTCCATGTCTTTGTCAGTTTGGGGGTAATTTTGTTGGTGTTGATATTTATTTTTAGTCCACTGTGGTCTGAGAAGGTGCATGGCAGTATTTCAATTTTATGAAATTTGTTTATGCTAGATTTATGGCCAAGAATGTGATCGATCTTGGAGTATGTTTCATGTGGTGATAAGTAGAATGTATGTTCTGTGGTTGCTGAGTGGAGTGTTATGTAGGTATCTATTAAGTCCATTTGGTCAAGTGTTAAGTTGAGGTTCCAGTTCTCTTTGTTGACTTTTTGAATCAGTAATCTATCTAGGGTTGTTAGCAGGGTATTTAAGTTCCCAACTATAATAGTGTTAAAGTCAACATCTTTTTTAAATTTACTTAGTAGTTGCTTTGTAAATGCTGGTGCTCCTATGTTGGGTGCACATATGCTTAGGATGGAAATTTCTTGTTAATGGATTGAAACTTTTTTTATTATGTAATGTCTTTTCATAGCTTTTAAAATTATTTTTATTTTTCTATTTATTTATTTATTTAATCAATTGCATACCCACAGCCACCCCAGCGATGACCTACTGGGCTCAGGAGATCCTTCCGCCTCAGCTTTCCAAGTAGCCTGAACTACAGGCATGCACTACCACACCTGGCTATTTTTTATTTTTATTTATTTATTTATTTTATTGTGGAAATGAGGTCTTGCCAAATTGCAAAGGCTATTCTCAAACCCGTGGGCTCATGCAATCCCCTCACTTCAGTCTCCGAGAGTGCTAGGATTACAGACTTGAGCCACCATGCCTGGCCCATATCTTTTTAAATTTTTGATAGTGTAACTTTTTTTTGTCTGATATTCAGATCATGACTTCTGCCTTCTTTTGTGATCCATTCACCTTGAAATTAATTTTCCATCTCCTAACTTTAAGTCTGTGTGTATCCCTTATGGTGAGATGAGTTTCCTGGATGCAGCTAGTGATAGGGTCATGATTTTTTTTTTTAATCCAGTTTGCTATTCCATGTCTTTTCAGTGGTGTATTTAGCCCATGCACATTCAGACTGATTATTGAGATGTGATTTTTTTTCCCCCTGTTATAAGACTCTTATCAAGTTTTTTCTTTGTTTGTTTTCTTTTAACTTATGGTTGATGTATGTGTGTGTTTTCAAGTTTTCAGTTGCAATGTATTCTGTGTTGATTCTGTGGCAATTCTTTTTTTCTTCTTCTGTGCTTAATACCTTTTTAAGCATCACCTGTAGAGCTGGTCTGGAAGCTTCATAATCTTAGTTATTGGATTTCTGGGAAGGATTTTAATTCTCCATCACTGATGAAGCTGAGCTTGACTGGGTAGGAAATTTTTGGTTGAAGTTGTTTATCATTAAGGACTTTGACTATTGGACTCCAGTCCCTTCTAACTTGTAGTGTTTCTGCTTGATTCTGATTGATTTTCCCCAGTAGGTATTCTGAGCTTTCTCTCTTGCTGCCTTTAGGTTTTTTCTTTTGTACCTACTTTGTGTATGTTAATTATTATGTATCTAGGGGTTGGTCTTCTCATTTGATGTCTTGTGAGTGTTCTCTCTATCTCTTATGTTTGGATGGTCACATCTCTGATAAGATGGAGAAAGTTTTCTTGAATAACTTCCTGTATTACTTGCTCCAAGGTGTTCTCCCTTTCTCTTTTTAATTCTGGGATACTAATCAGGCATAGGT
>CAUYQG010137554.1:0-30738 GCA_963574415.1 Tarsius wallacei | reverse complement strand
CATCCAACGTATTACCACAAGAAAATGACTGACAGTGGTGGGAAACTATGGGGGGGAGGGGTAGGGTGATGGGATTAATGGTAGTAAATATCTGTCTGGGGACGGGGAGACACTTCGTATCAACAAGGGTGCCTGAACGAGGCATATTTGTACAGCTAACCCTTAACTGTACCCAACAATATCATAATAAAAAATATTGAATTAAAAAAATGCATATTGAAACATCTATGGATGAAGTGACATAATGACTAGGATTTGAAAAAAAAAAAAAAGAAAGAAAGCTCGAATTCCTTATACCTTTTTATTTATATGTTTCCCTCTATTGTGGTAAAGCTTCAGGCCTGCCATTCAATTATTATTTATTTTTCAGTTCTAAATATTATATTGTGGTCAGGGATTGATAATTATCAGGTGTTCAATCTCTGCCGTCTCTGGCTGATTTTAAAAAGCAGATCATGTAAAGTATCAGAATATAGTTCTTAAATTAATTCAAATTAATTAATGGCTGCTTTGGTGTTTAGCCTTACTAATGAAATCTTTGCAGAACATTGCGTGCTGACAGGAAATTTTTTTCAGTTGCATTAACACTGTTAAAACTCTTTTGCAATTTTTTTCTTGCTGATATTTTCTTGCCACCCCCCCCCCAAAAAAACCAACTATAGAATGTAATGGCCATTTATCCCCAGTTTATTTCTTTTTCACTTTCTGGCTCTCCAGGCCCCTCTCTCTCCATTTTTTAATGTACTTTTTCCAGAATTTTTCAAAAGTTGATTAATTAAATTGTTTGTTAATTTTATTTATTTTAGAAATCAGAATAAGGAACTTAGAAGAATCAAAGAGACTGAATACTTACTAAGCAATCTCTTCTTTTTTTTAATTGAAAATCCATTTGGACATTTGCGAAAGTGCATTATTCATGTAGAAAATACACTAGGAAACACAGAACATATGTATTATTAATTTCCCATTGTTTTTGGAATCAAATGAATAGCACAACATTTCTGAGACTCAATATTTTGATTTCTTCCTACAAGATTTCTGTCACTGAAACAAAATCAGTAGAGAAAACAAGAAATACTAGAGACTAAAAGATCTATATAGTATGGCATTATTATATGTGGCTAGCAAAGACAAATGCTTGCAAAGTAAAACTACTCTTGAGAGAGCAAAAGGGACTATAAATTCAGAATAACAGCAAAGATCAGTGACAATAAGTCAGAGATTACAATGATATATTATTGAATGAAATCTTTTCAAGTCTTCTTCATAAAATTCCTAAAAGTTGACCTGTCTTGGTGGCTCAGCCTGTAATCTCAGCACTTTGGGAGGCCGAGGTAAGTGAATTGCCTGAGCCCTCAGGTTCGAGACCAACCTAGGCAACTTGGTGAGAACTCATCTCTGCAATAAATCAAAAATTAGCCGGGCATGGTAGTGCATGCCTGTAGTTCTGGCTACTTGGAAGGCTGATGCAGAAAGATTGCTGGAGTCCAGCAGTTAAACACTGGGGTGGCCATGAGTGTGCCACTGCACTCCAGCCTGGGTGACGAAGTGAGACTCAGACTAAAAAAAAAAAAAAAAAATCCTAAAATTTTAGACATGAAATAAAAATTCAAGAAAAAAATATTGTTATCTAAAGTTAAATCATAAAGTTCTATATTTTCTTTTCCTTGTATATTAATATATTTTTCAATATGCCTTTTTAGTAATCTTTTTTTAATTTTTTCTTACTCAAAACATAAAATTTACACAAATGGCTACAAGCTCATCCTCTTGAGTTCAGAATTTTATACCTAAAAGCAACAAAGAAGGAATATTGTTTTAACATTGGTTTTGTACCTGCCTTTTGAGAGGCAAGAACAAGGATCCTTCTGGAGTCAAAGAAAGGCCAAGTTGCCACACAGTACCATGATTTAGGATGACTTAAAGAGTAAAGAACAGCCTGTAATCCCATGCCTTGGGAGGCTGAGGTGAGTGGATTGCCTGAGCCCACGGGTTCAAGACCCGCCTGGGCAACTTGGCGAGACCTCATCTCTACAATAAATCAAAAAATTAGCCGGGTGTGGTAGCGCGCGCCTGTAGTTCCAGTTGCTTGGAAGGCTGAGGCAGAAGGGTCACAGGAGCCCAGCAGGTCGAGGCTGCGGTGGCCATGAGCGGCCACTGCACTCCAGTCTGGGCGACAGAGTGAGACTTCAACTCAAAAAAAAGAAATATCCAGCATAGGCAAACCATAGAAACAGAAGGTCAATTAGTGGTTTACTGGGGATAGAAGGAGGGAAGAATGGGGAGTGACTGCTTAATATGCATGAAGTTTCACTTCAGGGGGATGAAAAAATTCTGGAACTAGGTAGTGGTAATAGTTGCAAAACATTGCAAATGTGCTTAAATCCACTGAATTATACACTTTACAATGGTAAATTTTATGTAATATGTATTTTACCACAATAAAAAGAAAAAGGTCATTCTACCATACTATCAGGCCAGTTACAATAGAGTAATGGGCAGCGTAAGACCGTAAATTCATATTATGAATATGAACCCATTGCTGCCTTTATTTACTGTAAAATGTGTTTCTTGCTCAAAGTAATGCTGTGTGGAAAATCATGATGGTGACTGAAGTATTTTTTAAAAGTTCATAAGTGATTGTTTTGGTAGAAGCATTGCAGATGCAGAAGGAAATTCATTTCCAGAATAATATCTATTAAGTGGGGAAAAAAATGTTGCCTATAAGTGGCCCAGGGTAATATACTTGATGTCTGACTGATACCTCCAGGGATTAGAGGTTTAGTCTTGGTTTCTGCTGTCAGTAAGTTGGGCACTCAGCAAAAGCTATGAGGGAGGACCCCTTCCAAATAAACGGATTAGTTTTTGGAGGGTGGGCTTCTTGTAGTACAGGCTTCCTCCGCTAGGTGTTTTAGGAACCCGTTGGCATCAGTGTGTCAGCTAGCGTTGTCGTAAGAGGCTGCATTCAGCTTCAGTCAATTTCTTTTGGAGAGTCTTCCAATGCCAATTTCATGATGGGTGATTTATTAGTGCACCTGCCCACACCGTGCTGAGTGTTCAGCAGTTTTTGACCCAAAATGGCATGAATCCCGTGCCCCACCCACCCTCCCTATTCACCAGATCTAAGTGACTTTGCTTGGTTTTGTTTTCCTGAAGAAAAAAAGTCCTCAAAGGGAAATGTTTTGCCAATGTGGAAGGAGCAAAACGAAAACAGTAGAAGCACTAAAAGGCATCAAAACTGACAGGTTCAAAAACTGTTTTGAGTAGTGGAAAAAGCATCTCAATAGGTGTAGTGCCTCAAACAGAGTACTTTGAAGGTGACTGAAGTTTACACATGTAAGAATAACTACTTTTTTTTGGTAAATTAATTGAATTTTTGGGGTCCCCCTTGTATAGTGAAATTAGCCTTGTTGAGTGAAAATCCAAGCTACTGAGCCCTTGTCCAACCTTCATCCTGCCACCATGGCCACTTTGTCCATGAGTCCATCAGTTAATGATAGGGATAAAAGGGGGAAAAGGCTGACTAACATCCACAGAAGAAATAATTTCATTCACTTCATTATCATGGTCATCCTCTAATGAAGTTCCTCTTTGGTGAGTATTTACATGAGACACAAATATCTTCACACTAAGTGTAGGTAGATATTTTACACTATTCAATCTACCTACAGTTTCTCCTTACCCAGACCTCCTTGTAACCAATTTTCTAATTATTTTTCTTGAAGGGTCCAAACCATCTATCCCAGGTATTGCCCAAGAATCAGTATAGATCCATAAATCTAGCTATCTCTTTTTTTCATAAAACATGTACAGCTAGGTGTATTGCTCCAAGTGCTGCTAACTGGGAATATTTCTCTTCACTACCTCCAGGACCTACCCAGAAAGGGACCATCATGTTGTAGCCATTCTCTTTCTGTACCATAAAATGCAAAACTATCTATAAGTTAGTAGCAAATATTTTTCTCAGCAAAACTTGTTTCCTTACATGCCTCCTGGCTCTAAGATTTCTGCAGAGAAGAAAGCAAACAATCTCACTGAAGTTCCCATGTGAATGATGAGTTGCTTTTCTCTTGTTGCTTTAAAAACTCTCTGTCATTTTCTTTCAACAGTGTGATTATAATGCCTTGGCCTGGGTCTTTTTGGGTTTGTCATACTTGGATTTGGTTAGTCTTAGATTTGTAGAGTCATGATTTCCATAAATTTAGGGAGCGTTCTGCCATTATTTCTTCAAACAATCTTTCTGCGCCTCACTCTCTCTCTCTCTCTCTCTCTCTCTCCTCCTCCTCCTCCTCCTCCTCCTGTAAATCCTGTAGTGCATGTACTGGTATGCTTGATGGTGTCACAGAAGTACTTTCATCTCTGTTCACTTATTCTTTTTTATTTCTGTTCCACAGACTTGATGGTTTCAAATATCCTATATTCAGGTTCAGGTTCACTGATTCTTTCTTCTGCCTGCTCAAGTCTGCTGCTAAGCTTCTCTTGTAAAATTTTCAGTTTGGTGATTGTATTTTTCAGCTTCAGAATTTGTGTTTGATTTCATTTTTTAATTTCTCTTTGCTGATGTTTTCATTTTAATTATATATTGTTTTTCTGATTCCTTTTATGTTGTCATTTTCCTTTAGCTCTTTGAGCACTTTGAGCACATTTAAGACAGTTGGGTTTTTTTATTTTTTGTTTTTGTTTTAGTTGGAGTCTCACTATGTTGCCCAGGCTGGGGTGCAGTGGCACGCTCACAACCACTGCAGCCTGCTAGGCTTAGGCGATCCTTCCACCTCAGCCTTCCAAGTAGCTAAAACTACAGGTGAGCACTACCATGCCTGGCTTATTTTTTTTATTTATTGTAGAGACAAGGTCTCACCAAGTTACCCAGTCTGGTCTCAAACCCCTGGGCTCAGGCAATCTTCTCGCCTTAGCCTCCCAAAGTGCTGGGATTATAGACTGAGTCACTGTGCCCGGCCAAGACAGTTGTTTTGAAGTCTTGGTCTAGTAAGTCTGATGTCTGTTTCTTCAAGGAAGGTTTCTGCTACTGTTTTCTTTGACTGGGCTATGTTTTACTATTTTTAAAAATATGCCTTATGGTAGTGTTTGTTGAGAGTTGGGCCTTTGAAAAGCAAACACCTTTTCCAGTCTTTGCAGACCAGCCCTAAGCCAAGAAAGGTCCTCACTAATTAGCTGGATGTTGTTTCTAAGCCTTGAGATCAGTTCAAGGAGAAAACTTAAGGTCTTATGAGGTATTTTCTGAGTATGCATCTTACCTGGACCTGTGTGTGGCTTTAAAAATTTTCCTATATACCCAGCTTCGTTAAAATGTCTTAATTTTCCAATGAGTCTTTCTTTGATGCCTTTGATGGTCTATTATATGGCTCCATTCATAATGTTTATCCCAGGTGTCCATGGACCAGTCCCACCATAACTTTCCCAAGCAGCACCCACTACCTCCTGCTTGAGTTAGGTATCAAGCATTCTCTGTAAGCTAGAACACTGAAAATAAAAGTCTCCTCTGCTCCTTCTGATTTGTAGTTTTATTATTTACTTTTATGTGTATATGTGCTGTCTTTGTCTGGCTTTGGTGTCTGGGAAATATTTGCCACTTATTTGTTCACTTGTATTTATTCTTTTTTATTTCTGTTCCACAGACTTGATAATTTCAAATGTCCTATATTCAAGTTCACTGATTCTTTCTTTTGCCCTCTCAAGCCTGCTGCTAAACTCCTCTAGTAAAACTTTCAATGTGGTGATTGTATTTTTCAGCTTCAGAATTTCTGTTTTGTTTCATAAAAACAGTTGAGACGTTTCTGTAACACTTTTTTTTTCTGAAAGTGTTTGTGTGCCAGTGGTGTTTCTTCTGTCTTAAATGTTTGATAAGATTCACCAGTGAAACTATCTGGACCTGGACTTTTCATTGTGGGAAAATTTTATTTATTTATTTATTTTTAGAAAGCAGGATTTATTGAGAGGACAGAAAAACTCCCACAGTGGGAGGGGACCCAAGGGGGTTGCCCCATTGTGAGAAGACTTTAAATGACTAATTCAGTTCCTTCACCTAATAAATCTTATAAACCAAGCTCTCTATATTCCAAACAAGTAGTCCCCAAGGCATATCCCAAAATATTAGAAGTGATAGGATTGTGGTTTTTCCTTTTCTTTTTAAAATCTTCATCAATTCTATCTGCCCATTTTTCTAAGGTAAATCTAAATTATTTATAATAAAAAGTTAGTTGTTAAATATATAAACTGTGAATAAAAATAAAATGTTCATAATGTGATGATAAACATTTAGTGAAATGAAAGAGTAATCGAAGGAAAATTTCACCTGAGGGCTGGTTTCCATGGACTATTTAGTAGTCCAACGCCAATCAACACGCTTCCATAGTAGTACACTAAGAATAATCATAAGACTTACAGTTGAACACAGCAGATTATATGCCTGTATTTATCTGTTTCCTTCCCCATCTCTACTAAATAGTACTGAAAGAAGAAAATAAGGCATAAACCCAGAAGAACAAAGAGAAAAAGGAGGAGAAATGAAAACTTATAAGAAGTTTGTCTTTTGGAAACTGAAAGTGGATAAACAAGTTGTATGTGGCTTAGCAAAACAAAAAGCTAAAACTTAAGTTTACAAGTGGGAATCATTATGTACATCCAGCCAATATCGGTAGCAGAGACTCAGAACGATCACAGAAATTAGAGGCTCCTCCTGTCTTGGAAGGAAAAGAGGCAAGGGACTGAAAAAGAGAAGCATAAATGGAAATTATTTATAACAAGTGGTTAGAACCTCACATTTCAGGTAACTTGCTCTTCTGCACCTCAGCAGAAGATTGGATGGATTGAACCAAACAGACTCTGGAATCTGGGTTCACCAGGCAGAGCTGAGGGTGAGGTTAGTGCATCATATCAAAAGAGAAGGGATAAGTGAGAGTCTGCATGCTTGTTGACAGCCAAGTTTATATCCTCTAGACAAGAGGCTGGAAGATGCCTCTTTCAAAATAAATAGTGACCTGCCAAAGCTAAAGTCTTACAGGGTATCAGTTGGGTGTCCTCCGACCAAATGAGTGGGTCCACACATAATTCTAAGGTAAACCCTAACCACGCACATGGAGCTTGTAAACAGCTCAACATGGAAGGATAATCAAGCATTATCAGAGTCTGAAAAAAAAAATCTTATAGCATAAGAGATGATAAAATTAAGCAGAAAAAAAGATAAGGGGAAACAGAAACAGTACAGAGGACCCCCTTAAAAAGAACCAATAATGTTCTTAGAGAGATGAGAAGTTATGAAATATATAAAACAGGATAATATTTTTAAAAGAAATAAAATAGTTCTTTAAATTAAAATTATAATGGCAAATATTTAATGAGTGTATTTAAAAACAAAGTTAGAAACATCTTCTCAAAAGTAGAATGCAAAATTAAACAAACAGAAAATATAAGAAAAGATGTTAAAATTATAGCGTCCCAGTCCAGAGGGTTTAACATCTAAATAAGAACAGTTTCAGAAAGAGAAAAACAAGAAAATTATGGAGAGGAAATAGTTCAAGAAAATTTAGCAGAACTTAAGGGTACACATTTCCAGATGAAGATAGCCAAGTCTGTGCCTAGAATAACGGATAGAGAAAAGATATATACCAAGGCATATCATTGTGAAATTTCAGAATAATGGGGACAAATTGAAGAAATTAGAAACTTCCATAGAATAAAATTTAAAATAGGTCGCATACAAGGGACCATGGATCAGAATGGCAAAGGCCATCTCAACAGCAAATTAGGCGATAAACGGCAATGAAATAAAAATCTTCACAATTCTGAAGGCATATGGTTTTCCATCTTGGAATCTATATACCTGGCAATACTGTAATTTAGTGTGAGAGCAGAATAAAGATATTTTTCAAACATTGAATAACTCAACTATTTAGTTCCCATCACAACTTTCTCAGAAAACTATTCGAGGATGTACTCTACACAGAGGAGGGAAGATACCAGTTCTAATGGGAAATATTAGAATTAACTAAATAGAAGCTACAACACAGGATAGAGGGAAAGGGAGCCCCAGAATGTTACTCCCTGAGTCAAAGCTACAGAGATGACTTAGAGAGTGACAATGCCATATGAGACTAGAAGGATGGGGACTCCAAGAAGAAAATGGAACTAATAGCTGACTTGAGGTTGAACACAGAGGCTCTGTGTTTGAGAATACGTTTATTATTACTACATAGAAAACAAAGTCCCCAAATTCAATTAATAACATCAAGAAAACAAGTTATAAAAGAAAATAAATTTAATAATCATATATTATATGACTATTCTATAAATAATTCCATATTCACAATAATATAATAACTGCATAGTTATTTAACAAATATACCATTATGGCTAGTTATATTGAGAGGTGGAAGAGGATGAAAAGTGTGTGTTTGCTTGGCTGGTATTGAAGAACTAAATTTTCATCTTCCACAGTAGAATATTAATAAATAATATCAAAAATTGAGCTATGACTTAATATTATGCAGTTAAATACTTGTAAAAGACAATGAAAGGCAGTGAATGATTCTTGCCTGAGCAGAGCAAAAACTGGTAATAATAGGGATGGGAGAGGAGGCTGCTAGGTTTATTATAACATAGAAGAACTTGAACTCTAAAAGTTGTGTGCATGCATTGTTCTTTTCATTCAAAAAATAAAACTAGGTTGGACTTGGTGGGTCGGCCTGTAATCCCAGCACTTTGGGAGGCTGAGGTGAGTGGATTGCCTGAGCCCTCAGGTTTGATACCAGCCTGGACTACAATAAATAAATAAATAAAATTAGCTGGGCATGGTAGCATGTGCCTGTGGTTCCCACTACTTGGAAGGCTGAGGCGGAAGGATCGCCGGAGCCCAGCAGGTCGAGGCTGGGGTGACCATGAGTATGCCACTACACTCCAGCCTGGGCAACAAAGTGAGACTCCAATTCAAAAAAATGAATAAAAATAAATAAATAAATAAATAAAAATAATCATCATGTGTTAAGTTGTATCTTCCAAAAGCCATGCATGACAAAAGTCTTAACTTATGGTACCTGTCTGTGACCTTATTTGGATTGGGGTCTTTGCTGATGTAATCAAGTTAAGATAAGGTCATATGGGATAAGGGTGGGCCCTATTTCCATTGACTAGTGTCCTAAGAAGAAAGTACTCATACATTTAGGGAAGAAAGCCATATGAACACAGAGACAGAGATTAGCGGGATAACTACACAAGCCAGGGAACATCAAAGACTGCCAGCAACCAGCAGAAGTTAGGAGAGAGGCATGATCAGATTCTCTTCTAGAGCTTTCAGAGGGAGCATTCCGCTGTCAATGCCTCCATTTTTAACCTCTAGCCTCTAGAACCGTGAGAGAACAAATTTCTGTTGTTTTAAGCCATCCAGTTTACGACATTTGCTTTGGCAACCCAAGGAACCTAATACAATCCTATTACTCAATTCTGTGTATCTGAATTGGAGCAGGACATGTTCACAAAAGGTCAATTCTCTCAAACACATTTGCACACTTGAAGTTAAACTTCAACGACGACCACAACAGCTAATCAAGTTAGCTGGTTTTTAAGGCACACTAGAAAATCCATCTGTTCAATTAAAGGATGTGGGAGGGCTGGCAGATATGGAATCACAAATTTTAGTCTCCAGTTATAAATATTGAAGTGAATGCCTGTCTGAAGTTTACTTTCTGTTTTTAAACTTTCCTTCTGCTATCTCTGAAGAAGAATATTTAAAATGAACCAGGGAGCCTTTTCCTCACATCTCATATACTAACGATGTGAAATGTTGAACAGAATAAATCTTACTCAAGACAGCAAAATCATTTATGGAACACCTGAAAATTGATTACCAAACAATTTTTTTCACCAACGAATACCTCTGAACTTAACTATCACTTTTATAGAAAACAGTAAAGAGTCAGAGAAAGCACCTGTATTATTTACGTTTACTACACTCTTGATTCCAGCGCCCTGTCTCAGGATCAAATACCTGTTTAAAAGTTGTCCAAATAATGAAACATTTAAGATCTTAAGGCAATTAGCTATAGAGTGTTAAGAGTAGAAGTATGGCTGCCCACCACCCATCCCAAAATATATATATATATGTTGAGATCCTAAACCCTAATTCCTCAGAATGTTACCTTATTTGGAAATAGAGTCATTGCAGATCTAATTAGCTAAATTAAGATGAGATCACACTGGATTAGGATGGGCTCCTTGTGCACTATGACAGATGTCCTTATAAGAAGACAGTGATGTGAATGCATAGACACAGGGAGAACAACACACAGGATGAAAGCAGAGATTAGATTAATGCATCTATTAGCCAAGGAATGCAAAGTATTGTCTGCCATCACCAAAAATGAGGAGAGAGGTATCAAACAGATTCTTTCTCAAGAGATACTCAAGAAGTACCTTGTTGACAGATTGATTTTGGACTTCTGACCTCCAGAACCATGAGAAAATAAATTTCTTTTGTTTTAAGACACCCAATTTGTCACACTTTGTTACAGAAGTTATAGGAAGCTAATACACAGGGTTTTTATAAAAATCATAATACTGGCGGGGGGAGTCTTAATTTTTTTTAATTCCAGTTTTTAAATTCATTCATTTATTCACCAAATATTTGTTGAGTGACTACTATGTGTTAGGCACTCTGCTAGGTACTGGAGATAAAATAAAACAGAAATTGGTCTCTGCCCCTAGAAGTTAAAATTAAAGTTAAAATGCTAATGGAGGAAAGCGGAAATAAATATGCACAATTATGTGCTGCTTACTGATGGAGATACATTCTGAGAAATGTGTCCTTAGATAATTTCATCATTGTACAAATACCACAGAGGGTACTTACAATAACCTAGAAGGTGTAGGCTACCGCACACCTAGGCTATATGGTACAACCTATTGCTCCTAGGCTACCAACGTGTACAGCATGTTACTGTACTGAATACTGTAAGCAATTGTAACACAATGGGAAGTGTTTATGTATCTAAACATTAAAAAGTACAGCAAAAACACGGTTTAAAAAATTTTTTAATGTTACTCCTGGATAGGGCACTTACCATGAATGGAGCTTGCAGGTTTGGAAGTTGCTCTGGTTGAGCAGTGAGTGAGTGGCGAGTGAACATGAAGGCCTAGAAAGTTACTGTATACTACTGAAAAGTTCATAAACATAGTAGAGCCTACGGTACTTAGGCTCTACCAACTTTGTTTTAAACATTTTTCTTCAGTAATACATTAACTTTAGCTTACTGTAGCTTTTTTGTTTTATAAACTTACACTTTAAAAAATTTTTAACTTTAAAGTTGTGGGGTACAATTCAGGGTTAGGTATACAAATGTTTGTTATGCAGGTACCCTTGTTGATGAGGTGTGCCCTCCCCTTCCCTAGAATTACACTTTTTAAAAAACTTTTTGATTCTTTTATAATTACATTTAGCTTAAAACACATACAGCTATACAAAAATTATTTCTTTATCCTTATTCTATGTTTTTTCTATTAAAACAATTTTTTTTATTTTAGATTTTTTTGTAAAAAAAAAAAATAAGATACAAGCACACACATTAGCCAAGGCTTACACAAGGTCAAGATCATTATTATTACGATCACTGCCTTTCACCACCACATTTTGTCCCCTGGAAGGCTGTCAGGGGCAATAACACAATTGAAGTCATAATCTCCTATGATAACCACACCTTCTGGAATACCGCCCAAGGGACTTGCCTGAGGTTGTTTTACCTTTTTTCTTTAATAAATAGAAGGTGTGTACTCTAACAATAAAAAGTATAGTGAATACATAAACCAGTAACATACTTGTTTTATAATCATCAAGTATTGTATACTATACATAATTGTATGTGATGTACTTTTATACAACTGGCAGCACCACAAACACGTGAGTTATGTGTTAGGACGGTTACCATATCACTAGGAGACAGGAATTTTTCAGCTCCATTGTAATCTGAGGGGACCACTGTTAGTATATGTGGTCTGTGGTTGACTGGACCATCATTATGCAGCACATGACTGTGCATGACATAACATAACAAGCAAATGTTAGGTGTTATGCAGAAAAATAAAACAGAGAAGTATATTATAAAGTGGAATATAGAGGTCACAGAAGCCTGCTTTGAGAAAATAGCATTTGAACAGAGACCTGAATGAGACAAGGAGGTGAGCTAGGCGAGAATTAGGGGGTGAAGGAGAACTTTCTTGTTAGAAGGAACCAGAACAAATGCCTAGTTCATGAATAAGGTCAATACAGAGAGAGCTGTATTGGGAAGCAGGGAAAGTAAATGAAACAAGACTAATATGGGTTCCTATAGGCCTGCTCAAGATTCAGATTTTGCTTTTAAGTGTGATGGGGAGCCATTGGAATGTTTTGTTTTATCAGAGAAGTGATATTATGCGATTTGTATATTTTATTTTTGAGTTGGAGTCTCACTCCTTTGCCCAGG
The DNA here is from genome assembly GCA_963574415.1 of Tarsius wallacei. Classification (NCBI taxonomy): domain Eukaryota; kingdom Metazoa; phylum Chordata; class Mammalia; order Primates; family Tarsiidae; genus Tarsius; species Tarsius wallacei. The sequence goes on along the minus strand of CAUYQG010137554.1, from coordinate 18,271 downwards.
CTGGAGTACAATGGCACACTCACAGCCACCCCAGCGGACCTTCTGGGCTCCAGCGATCCTTCCGCCTCAGCCTTTCGAGTTGCCGGAACTACAGGCACACGCTACCACTCCTGGCTATTTCTTTTTTTTTAATTTTACTGTAGAGGTCTCACCAAGTTGCCCAGGCTGGTCTCGAACCCACGGGCTCAGGCAATTCACTCTCCTTGGCCTCCCAAAGTGCTGGGATTATAGGCTGAGACACCCAGCCAGGCCGATTTATATATTTTAAAGAACTCTCTGGCTGCTACAGACACAATGGTTTCTAGATGAAGAATGGAAGCAGGAGATCAATTAAAAAGCTTAAAGGTAGATGGTGGTGCCTTCAAGCATCTTTAGCTGTGACTCTATGCAAATTTATATAGAACAAATGTACAGATAATGATCTAAGTCTACAAATGCCATTCTTCTTTCAAATTAAAATCATAACAGTCACGGGGTTCTTCCACATTCCCTGAGCTTCTTCAGATTAGAAACCTGCGGGAATTTCTGAATAAACCAGTTAATATCCATTTGAACATTAGTCATTTTCAGCTCAAAAACAAAAACTTAAAATAACTCTAAAATTAAGGGATGAAAGTGAAATTACTCTTTAAAAAATCTTAGAATAAACTTATATAATATAAATGTATATAATATAAACATTTTATAAGATGTATCAAAATAAGTTATATTTATTATATATTACCAATACAAATTGATTTTTAAAATGCAACTAAAATTCTACTTAAAGTATTTAGGAATCTCAACATTGTCCAAGAATTAGTAAAAGTTTATAATTCTTAGAGTAGAATGAGTCAGTTCTCACAATTTAGCTAAGTTTAAAGTGAAATTTGTTCATTTGGGAATAAGTAAATATAAATAATAGTGATCATTGACTTTAGAAAATGAAGTTATTAAATATCCAAAGTGGCCAGACACAGTGGCTCACACCTGTAATCCTAGCACTTTGGGAGGCCGAGGCAAGCCGATTGCTTGTGCCCAGGAGTCCAAGACCAGCCTGGGCAACATAGTGAAAACCTTTTCTCTACATTAAAAAAAAAAAAAAATTCAAGGTTAAAGCTTCACAAAATTTTTCCGGGACAAACAACCCTGTTCAAAAGTGCACAAAAGATTGAGCAGACATTTCTCCAAAGAAGATATTCAAGCAACCAATAAGCATATGAAAAGATGAACTTTATTAGTCATTAGAGCAATGCAAATCAAAACCACAATGAGATACCTCTTCTTACCCATTAGGATGGTTATTATGAAACCCACACACACAACAGGAAATATATGTTGGTGAAGCTATGGAGATATTGGAACGCTGTACACTGCTGGTAGAAATGTAAGATGGTGCAACCAATGTGGAAAACAGTTTGGCAGTTTCTCAAAAAGTCACACATAGAATTACCATATAATCCAATAATTCCACTCCATGGTTTATACCCCAAAGATCTGAAAGCAGGGATTCAAGCAGACACTTGTACACCAAAGTTCTTAGCAGTATTATTCACAATAGGCCAAAGGTGAAAATAACCCATGTGTCTGTTAATAGATGAATGGATAACAAAATGTGGCATGTACATACAGTAGAATATTATTCAGTTTTAAAAAGGAATGAAATTCTAACACATGTTACACCATGAATGAACCAATAAGGCCATTATACCAAGTGAAATAAGCAGGACATAAAGGAACAAATACTGTATGATTCCATTTATATTAGGTTCCTAGAACAGTCAAATTCACAGAAACAGAAAGTAGAATAGAGGTTACCAGGGGTTGGGGAAAGAGGGGAATGGGGAGTTAGTGTTTAATGGGTATAAAGTTTCAGTTTGGAATGATGAGATAGTGGTGATGGTTCACAACACCGTGATTGTACTCAATGTCACTGAACTGTACACTTATAAATGGTTGAGATAGTAAAGTTTATGTTAGGCATATTTTATCACGACAGCCACCCCAATCCCAGGAGATGTAGAAAGGAAAGTCCTAGGAAAGTTCATTGCTATAACTCACACTGTCTTCTGAGCTCAGTTTCATACTGGCAGCACTCTCAGAGAGTGACTATGACATCTCCTAATTACAGGTGCCACAGCCTGAGATATATCTCATCAGAGTTCCTATTATATATTTTTTTCTTTACTGTTTTTTCCAGAAAGCTTTGAAAAAGCTTTTCAGATACTATATGGTACCAACTTTCTCTTTTCACTTTTCGTTTTCAACAATTCTCTGTGTTGACCAGGAAAAAAGTTCTTTACAAAACTGAAATTTGTACACTTATGATTTTACTTGACACTTTCTATGTTAGTTATTTAATTCATATTGGCCCTATTGTAGGTGATGTGAATCTTGCCAATAGTGCTTATGCACTTCGTTGGCAACAATATGCCTTGACAGCTCAGCTCTTGCATATATTTTCTTGATTTGAGTAATCTATCCAGCAGGCTAAATAAAGTAATTGCAATGTATCTGCTGGCAATTATGATGAATTATACAGAGTACAAGTCAGAACCACAAGTAAAACTGTAGTATGCACAAAGGAACAAATAAGCCTTAAAGCAAACAAAAGTATCAATAAAATATTTAAATGGAAGAAATGCTTTACAAGTTGATGATTTTAAAAAACAGTCGAATATCTAAAAAACACCCGGGAACAAAACCACTAAAAACAAGTTGCTTTTACTTTAGACAAACTTCAGTCACATAAAAGAGACAACTGTAAGAATTATTTTTCATATTTATGGGGATTTACATCTGCCAAATAATCCTCAGATGGACCCTCCTTCACTCTGCTGGTGAAATCACATCGTTCAGACCTTGAATAAAGGTAGCAGTGATGAAAGTTCACAAAGATATAGAAATAAAAAGTTGTTGCATGCATGAATAGAAGCTACTAATGAAAAAACATACCAGTCCTTCTGAGAAATAAAGGACCAGAAATGGCAGAGAGGGGGAGAGAAGACTTTGACTTTGAGACAACTCATGTAACATCTGAGTCTTTGGAGATACTTAAATCCTCAAAGCCCTTACCCCAGCGTTTTACACTTTCTGGTCCCACAGGTGCCTTGCTCTTTTGTCTCCACGTCTTTGCTCTTGCTGTTCCATCTAAATTGAATACTCACTCCCTTTACCCCCCAGCTCCCAGGTTTCCCAAGTGCAAATCCTGTATCATCTGACCCAGTTTAAATGTCACATTCTTCGTGAAGCCTTTCCTGAACTCCTCAGCCGGAAGCAATCTCTCTTTGGCAGCTGTACCTCTCTTAGGGTACTACTTCCTTTTCTGCATAATACCAGTTAACAGCGGTAGCCCCAAATCTGAGAGGGTTTGCATGTAATGTTTACCTGGATCCAAAGATTCACCCGGAGGTGCGGCAGGGAGAGGGGAGAGATCGGTTTATTACACTTAAGGGAGGGTCACCCATGGCGGCGCCTCAGGGATGATCAAAGAATTTGCGCCTCGGTACAGCACGGCAAACAGTTTTATGAGTGAAAGGAAATCAGTTGCCTATGGCGCGCATCTGCACTGTGGTAGTCCGCATGGAACAGGACCCACGGTAGCGGGATCCCACGGAGGAATCAGACCCATCAGAAGAGGAGGATGAAATAGAGGTGGTAGAGGAGGTGGAAGAGCCCCTGGAGATGAGGGCTTGCCCGATGACTATTCAGCAAATAAAGACAAAGCGCTGGAGGGCCACTGTCTAGGGCGCCTACCACCACCAACGCCCCCACCCCCCCTGCGGTATATGCACGAATGTGAACCCATGCACTTCAGCGGAGCTGGTGGAGCTGGCAGCAAAATGTAGGCAGAAGGGAAGGGAAAGCCTAGTGGGCTGATTGTTAAGGTTGTGGGATACTGGAGCTGATGGTGTAGTATTATCGGGAAATGAGTTGATGAAGACTTCTTGGGTTACCAACCATCTCTCCCTGGGACAGTGTATATATGTGGAGCAGGGCTCTATGAGAACGGCTTACTCCTCACATGGCTCATGGCAGGGTGTAGGGCTGCTTGGCCAAATGAGGGGGTCATTCCATCCTCTCTCCCCTGGTGGAACACCATAGAGGAGCTACAAGACAACTTCTGGGAATTGGGTTGTATCATGCCATATACATAGACCCCTTTAAATGGCCAGATGCAGTATCCTTTATAGCTGGAATGAAAGATAAAGTGCTGTGGTCAGCCGCACCCTCCTCTCATGGAACTCTCCTATCTATGCCATCTCCACTAGTAGGTGGAACACGCAGGGGGCCACGCAGGCTACTGCGGACCTGGGAGAAACGAATTTGGTTAGGCAGAAGGGGGGAGAGTGGGGAAGGTGAAAGAGAACCCAAAGGGAAAAGGGGGCAGAGGGCTCCATAAAGGTGACCCACAAAAAAATGTGCTTAGGTTTAAGGTAGGGGTGGATCCAAACAAAATATATAAGCAAACTGATGCGGTGCTGGTGGGATCATGAAAGCTGATCCCCAAAGAAAAGTGTTGCCAGCCTATCCCTGAAAAGAAGGCTGAGGTGCAGGTCCTATTATGGTCTGAGTAACACTCGGTTGCTACCCTCCACACCAATAAATCGAGAGGCAGGAGAACTGGTAGAAAGAAACTTGTTTCTGAATTCGAATCCAGGGAGCAGAGCCGGGCATTCTAAAATGGTTCTGCTCACCCTTCAGGTTTTACAGTCCACTTTTAAAAGTTCAGGATTGTTGGTACCTATATGTTGACCATGTGACTAGCAGAGCATTATATAGAATTTCAGTTACAGCCGCATTTTGTCAATAATGACATTTATGGTCTGCATTTCTTGGCACCAGTTACCAGAGGTATCTTATAGCTTTTTATCAGTAACGCCCAGCAGAGGCATTAATCAAGCTTGCCGTAGAGTAAAGGTAATTAACAAGGCCAAAGACATCTTACATTACTATGTATTGTTATTTATTTTATTTTATTTTATTTTTTTGAGTTGGAGTCTCACTCTGTCGCCCAGACTGGAGTGCAGTGGCCTCTCCCAGCCACCGCAGCCTCAACCTGCGGGGCTCTGGCGATCCTTCTGCCTCAGCCTTCCAAGTAGCTGGAACTATGTATTGTTATATGCAAAAGTTATGCAAATCACAAGACTTAACGATTACCATGATACTATATTGTTCAAACCTGTGACTATTAAGGAAAGGGAGTAAACGGGGATTTTACATCTCTCAGTTAATTGGGCACAGTCTGCAGGGAAGTCAAGGATTATGTGAAGTTACTTACTGGGGGAGCATAGGAGATAAGGGGAAGCTCACCTTTTGTTAACTCTCAGGAATGTAGGTACCTGCAGGAGCACTCAGACCCTTGCCATGCCCTTCTTTAGGGGCTGTGGCAATATGGACATATAATAGCGGGTCTCTGTATCAGTACTAGAATAGACTCCCATACAAAGGAGGTTACCCCTCAAAAAAAGAGGGAGCCAACAGGCAGCTTCCAGGCAGAACTGAATCTTGTAGGGTCTTTAGAGGTAGCTCCTGGTGGGTGCCGCTCTTCTCCCAGCCATGATACAGGCAGAGCTCAGAGTCAGCCCCAGGTTGGAATACACACCAAAGGTGGTTTGTTGCTGAAATCTTTTTGCTGTTGCCTAATGCTTTCTGTAATACTGATATTCATGCAGATTGTCAAGACCAGTTCACATTCACCTGGGACAGGAATACAATGGAACAGTTGCAGTGCTGCTGATGGGGTCTTTGCACAGTTTACATTTCATCATGGTATGGTCACTCAAGATTTGGAAAGTTGGAGGTGACCTTATGATATCATGCTAACTTCTGATTCTCTTATGGACCTAGAACAGGCCAGCACCCTAGCTGTTTGAATATTTGTAGGGGAAAGGGTGAGCGGTGAATCAAAGCAAGTTGCAAGGACCTAACTTATCTGTCAGATTCTTAGGGATTATTTGGTTTGGTAAGACAAAAGTAATGCCTTCAGCTGTTATTGATAAGATCTAGGCTTTTCCCCGCCCAACACTTCCTAAACAGCTACAAGAATTTTGGGGCTTGATGGGGTATTGGAGGATATTTAGTGCAGATCATATGACCCCTATATAGATTGACTAAAAAAGGATCCCAGTGGGACTGGGCAGAGGAGTGCCAACAGGCAGTCAGTGCTGCCAAAAGTGCCGTGGGCCCCATCCAAGCACTGGGCATTCTAAACCAATCCCTCCCCTGTCTACCAGATGCGAACGTTACCCAGAAGGGACATGCTTGGGGAACTTGGGCAGTGGAAGCACGCCAGACTGCATAGCTATTTGGTGAACTGGTCTGGACAATCTGCATGAATATCATTATTAAAGAAAGCATTAGCCAACAGCAAAAAGATTGCCAAATCGGTCACTAGTTTGCTCCAGCTAGTGACTTAACTTGTCTCGGCTTTCTGCCTGCGTTAACTGAGCATCTCTTTCCAATCTTAACTCCTCCTGTAATTTCTGCACCTGACTCTTGCTTGCTTTCTCCTATTTGGTAGCCACTTGGAGAGTGCAAAGCAGGGGCCATGCCACTGTGGCTGCATGGCTACTGTTTCTCTTTTGTAATTGTCCCTTCTCATTAACCACTTTCAATAAATTCCAACAGTCCAGTCAGCATTTTGGGGGCATCCCAATACTCCCAGGGTGGCCCCCAGCTATTTGCCAAGCTGACCACTTTGGAACACATAGTACCAGTGGCCCACCCTGGGATTGCCCCCAGCAGACGTTCCCTCCCCCTCTGTCTGTTCCATGGCTGCTTTGTTACCTGCATCCTGTGACTCATAAACCTCATGGCTTATAATAGAAAATATGCACATCTTGCTGAGACCGGCCTTGGCCAGGGTCTGCTTCCTACAGGAGATGCAGAAAGACACCAGATATGGGGGAAAGAGGAAATGTCTGGACACTTATTCCACAGTACTGTATTTCTTTATAAACAAATATGATCTCTCCAGACCCCTAAATTCAGATGTTCTCTAAAGTTCAGTGTTGGAACTTCTTCTCTTGCCAGTCTGTATTACATACAGACACAGATACATATGTGTCCCTCCACAATGACCATCTTCCCACTGCTTCACAATCTTTACCTCTGTGACCTTGACTCCAAAATCTCTATTCTGGTCTTCTGTACTATCCTTCTCTCAAAGCTCAGTCCCTCATTTCTGACTGCCTGCTAGATTTCCAAACCCTGTTGCCCCTTTAAACTATGAACTTACTAAGTCTATAATGGAAATAATCATTCTCCCTGACCAACTTTCTTCCTCTATTCTCCTTATGTTAATGACAACAATACCTTTCTGGTCAGTTGGGTGTAAAACTCTCCATACATTCTCACTGTCTATATCCAATCAGTTACAAGCCTTGCCAATTTTATTTCTGTAACATTATTGTAATTTTAACCCCCTATTTTTTAATTTTTATTTTTTAGATGGTCTCAGTCTGTCACCCAGGCTGAAGTGCAGTGGCATGATTATGGCTCACTGCAGCCTCAACCTCCTGCGTTCAAGCAATCCTTCCACCTCAGCCTACTGAGTAGCTGGGACTATGGGCACATCACCATGCCTGGCTAATTTTTTGTAGAGATAAGGTCTCTCACTATATCGCCTAGGCTGGTCTCAAATTCCTGGGTTCAAGACATCTTCTGGCCTTGGCCTCCCAAAGTGCTGGGATTACAGGTGTGAGCCGTGGCATGTAGCCCCAGAAATCTTACTTGTTTATTTCTATGACTTCATATACTTCATTGTGAGGGTGTTTTATTCAATCAGTCACTTATTTACTTATTTCTGAGTTGAGGTCTCACTCTTCCGCCCAGGCTGGAATGCAGTGACATGATCACAATGATCACAGCTCACAGCACCCTTGACCTCCTAGGCTAAAGCGATCCATCTGCCTTAGCCTCCCAAGTAGCTAGGACTACAGGCACATGCCATCATGCCTGGCTAATTTTTCTTTTTTTGTAGAGATGGGAGTCTCACTATGTTGTCCTGGCTGGTTTCGAACTCCTGGCCTCTAGCAATCCTCCCTCCTTGACTTCCCAAGTGCTGGGATTATAGGAATGAACCACCAAGCCCAGCCTATAATTTCAACCATTTCTACTCACCTCATCTCTCTCTGCCCCAAACTTCCAACTATATCTTGCCTACTCCTGTATCACAGTATTTAGAATGGTACCTTACTTAGAGTGGAAAATCAATAAATGCAAAATGAAAGAATGAATGGGTGAATGAATACATTTCCCACCCAATGCCTTTGCTCAGATAATTATCTTATCTTGGAATACTCTTGTACCACATTGCCAACATCTACCCTATTTTTCAAAGGTATGATTCAAATGCTTACCCTCCATAAAATTTTCCCACAAGGACAACTTTCGTATTCTGTTAGTCAGAATATGTTGGTTGCAAACAACAATAGCCAACTCTGATCATTTTAAACAAAATAACTACAGAAATGATTTATTGAATAGAAATGGTGAGACTCACAGAAAGTAGGCAAGGTAATCTGTAGGCTAGACAGAAGTATTTGGCAAGAGTGCTACCATGTTTATTGTTACCATAACCCATCGCTGCTACTGGGTCTAGAAATCAATACAATCTTTCCTTGCTATCCTTCATCTTTAATTACTTGCTTAAGATTCAAAGTCCTGAGTGGGCACATACATTTGACTAATCCCAGCTCAAAATGGCATAGTCAAAACGGCAGAGTTCAAGGACATGTGTTATCTGACTTCTTGACATTCATATTAGATAGTAAGACTCTGCCTCTCCTAAAGAGTCGTTTAATGGGAGAGTGCCTACGTTTACAGAGGGATTCAGATACCAGGCAGCAAAAATAAAGCTACAAATGTCCACCACACTCCAGTGGTCATATCATTACTCTTCCTGCAAGACTGTAAGTCCCATGAAGGCAGAATTGAAGTCTGACTCATTTTTGTATCCATGATAATTTCTAGAAAATACTTGCACTTCTCCTCGTTGAGAGACCTTTTTTAATTGCTTCATCATACCTATATCATTTTAAAATTTCCAGTTTAAGCTACTCCATTGCCACCTTAAATTTTTCAGATTTTCAAAATTTCTGATGGCTTCTTTAAATGTTTGATAAATATTTAAGTAAGAGAATGAATGATGCCCTTTTTAGGCAAAGAAGCCACAATGTTTTACATACACTAATTATGTCACTCACTCCCCCCCCGCATCACTTGGGGTTTTGATCAGGAATTGGTTGCCAGTTTCAATTTCCACAAGGTCACTCACTTTTGATCAAATTGTTAGCTGTTTTCTACTGTAGCATTTAATACAATTATGAAAGCATATAAAACTAGCAAAACATGCAAATTCTATTCTCCAAATATATATATTCAGTTCCTTCACTTAATCATAAACCTTTATTATCTGCTCTCAGTTTCAGAGGCTATGCAACTTAACTTTATAATTTTTCTCCGAAAAATTTCCATTTAATACACAAAATGGCTAGCAATAAAACCATCTGTCTATTTCTTCAGCTGTACTGTGCTTCATTTAATTTTCCACTTCTTGTTGAAAGTGTTACTTCCTAATTTATTATATCTACTTTAAAGTTTGTTTAGTTTAAGCTATGCCATAACACCTTAAAATTTTCAGATTTATTAAATTTCTGATGTCCTCTTTAAAATGTTATCTTCTCTCACACATTCTATGCTCTTCATTGGCAACAACCATTCCTTGAGTTCACTGAGTACCCAGCACACAAAAAATATTTATTGAACAAATTGGTCAATAAGAAATAGGAAGTAGTACATCTTAAGGAATTAGACGTATGTCTGAACCAAACACACAAATGATAGCAATTATATTCTTGCTATTGTTAGTAATACAATGTAGTTTAGAGATTCTCAAAATGTGGTTCATAGACTCTAGGGTATCCCAGAAAACCTTTCACGGGAGAGAGGCTACAAGATCAAAGCCATTTTTATAATAATACAAAGACATTATTTGCTTTTTTCATTGTGTTGACATTTGCAATGATGGTATGAAAGAAATGGTCAACAAAACTGTGGGTGCCCTGGCACAGATCAAACTGAAGTGTTAGTTACTTCATTCTTCACTGCTATGCATTTACATTTCAATATTTCAGTTTTAGCTTATGCATGTCCTTGAAGTAGAAGTTACTAGTTTTATTATATGTCAACCCTTGAGTCAACATCTTCTTAATATGCAGTGGGATGAAATGGGAGGTGTGAATACAGCACTTGTGCTGCTTGATGATTGCTCACGGAAAACACTTGTGCCATTGTTTGTCTTAGGAATTGAAGCAGCTGCTCTTTTCATGATACATCATTTTACTTGAAAGAATGACTGACAGACAAACTACGGTTGCTAAGACTTGGGCATTTGACAGACATTTTCTCTAAAATGAAGTAAACAACTTCACTTCAAGGTAAACCACTGACAGTATTTGTTGTCAATGAGAAAGTCCAAACTTTCAAGTGAATATTAAACATTGAACATTTGAGCTTAATTCTCAAAGAATTTTCTGATGAGATTAGTGATGATATTAATGGATTTGATTTTTTTATATTGTGTAATGAAATGTGCTAACATTTGGGAAATCTACATAACAAAATGGACCAGTATTTTTCAAATGACTAATGGGTGATTTTCTAAAGCATGCAATGGTAAAAAGATCCATTCACGACTCAAGAGAGCTCAGTGAATTTTAATAAATAAATTTCAATTAAAAAAAATTAGCAGGGTGTGGTGGTATGGGCCTGTGGTTCCAGCTACTTGGAAGGCTGAGGCGGAAAGATCACCTGAGCCCAGCAGGTCAAGGCTGCAGTGGCCGTGAGCGAACCATGCACTCCAGCCTGGGCAACAGAGTGAGACTCTTACTCAACACCCCTCCCCCCCCAAAAAAACCCTACCATTTGCTGAGTTTGGGTGTTCTCTCAAAGAAGAATATCAACAATTATATGAAAAGCCTATTAAAATGCTACCCTATTTTCTTTTCTTTTTCTTTTTTTTTTTGAGTCGAAGTCTCACTCTGTCGTTCCATCTGGAGTGCAGTGGCATGCACACAGCCATCACAGCCTCGACCTGCTGGACTCAGGTGATCCCTCTACCTCAGCCTTTCAAGTAGCTGGAACTATAGGTGCCTGCCAGCGTGCCTGGCAAAGTTTTTGATTTATTGTAGAGAAGAGGTCTCTCCAAGTTGCCCAGGCTGGTCTCGAATTCCTGGTCTCAGGTAATCCTTTTGCCTCTGCCTCCCAAAGTGCTGGGATTACAGGCATGAGCCACCACGCCGACTACCCTATTTTCTAACTGAGTATGTATGTGAGGTTATATTTTCTTCACAAGCTGCAATCAAAGCAATATATTGCAATCATTTGAATGCAGAAACAGATATAAGAATTTAACTCTCTTAAGTCAGATATTATAGAGATTTGCAAAAATGTAAAACAATGCAGCACTTTTCACTATTTTTTGTTTTAGAAAACATAATTCTTTTTAATAAAATGTTATTTCTGTTAACATAAAATAGATTTACTATAGTTATTTTAAAATAAATATTTTAAAATTTTAATATAAATATAGTAAATATTGATAGATAAAACGCAAATAAACAAAAGCTTTTTGAGGTTCACAATAATTTTTGTTATTTAATATGAATATTTTTACTCTTTTTAAAAGCTAATAAACTTTATTCTTTAGAGCAGTTTCAGGTGTAAGGAAAAATTGAGCGGAAAATACAGAGCATTCTCATAAATCTCCACACTCCTACAACACACACATACACACACACACACACACAGTTTCTTGTGTTATTAACATGTCATATTAGTGTAGCCCTTTGCTATAATTGATGAGCCAATATTGATACAGAATTATTAACCAAAGTCTATAGTTTACATTAAGGTTCACTTTTGTTTTCTCATGAGTTTTGAGGAATACATAATGACATGTGGCCATTATGGTATTGTACAGAGTAGCTTCACTGCCCTAAAAATCCCCGTTACCTATTCATTCTCCCCTTCCTTTCCCTGAACTCCTGGCAACCACTGATTCTTTTACCGTCTTCCTAGTTGTGCCTTCTCCAGAATAACAGCATGAAGTTGCATTTCAGATTGGTTTCTTTCACTTAGCAATATGCATTTAAGGTTCCTGCATGATTTTTCTGGCTTCACTCTGTCACCCAGGCTGGAGTGCAGTGGTATGACTATGGCTCACCGCAACCTTGAACTCCTGGGTTCTAGCGATTGTCCTGCCTCAGCCTCTTGGAGTAGCTGAGACTAGCTCAGACCACAGGTATACTCCACCACATCCAGCTGATTCTTCTTTCCTTTCTTTTTCTTTCCTTTCTTTTCCCTTTTTCCCTCCCTCCCTCTCTCTCTCCTTCCTTCTTCTTCATTTTTTTTTTTTTGTTGGAGAAACAAGGTCTTGCTTTGTTGCCCAAGCTGGTCTTGAACTACTGGCCTCAAATGTTCCCCCTACCCTGGCCTCCCAAAGTAGCATATTTCTTTTTAGTAATAAATATTACATTGTAGAAATGTTCCATATTTGTTTATTCATTCATATATTGAAGGAAATATTGGTTGCTCCCAAGTTTTAGCAATTATGAATAAAGTTGATATAAGCTTTCATGTGCAGTTTTTGGTATCCACGTATGTTTTCAAATCAATTGGGTAAATACCAAGGAGCACCATTGGTGGATTTTATGATAAAAGCGGGTCTATCAACGTGGCTGTATCATGTTGCATTTCCACCCACAATGAATGAAGTTTTCTGTTGCTTTACACAGTCAATCAGTGTTTGGTGTTGTCAGTGTTTTGGAGTTTAGTCATTCTAATAGGTGTGTAGTACTATCTCATTGTTGTTTTAATTTGCATTTCCCTATGACATATATAGAATCTTTCCATATGCTTATTTGCCATCTGTATACTTTGTTTGGTGAGGTGTCTGTTTAGACCTTTTGACCATTTTTAATTGGGTTGTATATTTTCTTATTGCTGAATTTTAAGAGTTCTTTATATTTTTTGGATTCCAATCCTACATCAGAATGTGTTTTGCAAAGATTTCTTCCAGTCTGTAACTTGCTTTTTCATTCTCTCAGCACTATTGTTCACAAAGCTGAAGTTTTTTTTTAATTAAAAAAAATTTTTTTATGAAATCTAGCTTACCTATTTGTTTTTTTAATGGATCATGTATTTGGTGTTGCATGTAAAAAGTAATTGCCAACTCAAGTTCACTTAGATTTTCTTCTTTATCCTCTAGGAGTTTTGTATTTTACATTTAGGTCTATAATCCATGTGGAATTAATTTTTGTGAAGGATGTATGGTCTGTGTCTAGACTCATTTGTTTTTTTTTGTATGTGAATGTCCAATTCTAGCACCATTTGTTGAAAAGACTATCTTTTCCCCATGTATTGCCTTTGCTCATTGCTCTTTTGCCAAGGGTCATTTGACTATATTTGTATGAGTCTATTTCCAAGCTCTATATTCTGTTCCATTGATCTATTTGTCTGGTTTTTGTTGTTTTGTTGTTGTTGTTTTACCAACACCACACTGTATTGATTACTATAGTTTTATAGAAAGTCTTGAAGTCAGGTAGTATGAATTATCTCCTTTTGTTCTTCTCCTTAAATGTTGTATTGGCTATTCTGTGCCTTTTCATATCAACTTAAAATCAGTATATATTCACAAAATAAACTTGCTGGGCTTTTGAGTGGGTTACCTTGAGGCTATAGATCAAGTTGGGAAGAATTTATATCTTGACAATATTGAGTCTTCCTACCCCTGTACATGGACTCTCTCTCCATTTATTTAGGTCTTCTTTGATTTCTTATCAGAGTTCTATAGTTTTCCTCATATGGATCTTGTATGTATTTAGTTAGACTTATACCAAACTATTTCATTGTTTTGGGTGCTAATATAAATGATATTGTGTTTTTGCTTTCAAATTCCAAATGTTCGTTACTAGTAATTGAACATAATCTTTTAATTTGACTTTTCTTTTTTATTCTCTAGAGTTGCTTCTTTTCTCCTTCAATAATTTTTAAGAGTGTGAAGGAATCCTGAGGTCACAAGTTCGAAGCCAGGTGGAACTAGGTTTCAATTCTGGCTATAACACTTATTTTCTCTATCACAAGGGAAAGTTGTTAAACTTCTCTCAGTCTCAGTCTGCCTATAGGTAAAAATGAAATAATAGTAATAATTACCTCATAGGCTTGTCATTAAGATAAAAGTGACCTGGAGTACCTAATACAGTGTCTGATACATAAAAGGAACACAATTAATAGTGGCTATTGCTATTCATATTGTTTTGAACCAGTAATTCTATGCTAGAGAATAAGCCTCGAGGAAATAACTTCAAAGGTGGTATTGGATTGGAAGATATTTTTAGAAAAATGTGTTCATTAGCACTTTAAAAAATAGTGGAAAGCTGGAAACAATAAGGAACAAGATAAACATATGCTCTAACGGTATTATGGATTACATAATCACTAAAATGGACAGATATATAAATTATTTGGGTTCATAAAAATTAACATATAAAAACTGGGAAAAATATTAGTGTGTAAATACATTGTAACTATAACAAATGCATTTTGCACATTGGTGAAGATTGGAATTTAATTTCAAGTAATAAAAAAGTTTAAGATTTATTAGCTCTACTAGGGTTCCTCTAAGACGTAGAAAAAAGATTAGTTCTTTTTCTATAAAGATTTTTACATTAATGATTTTTAAATTATAGGAAATTGTTTATTGTTTGGTATTTTGGAGGTGATTTTGATGACTATTCGACAGTGTTTTGTGTACTGAATTCTTTTTGAGATATATAAAAATTTATGCAAATCATTTGCACCGAGATTATTACAAGGTCATCCTTTAAGTCCATCATACATACCAGTGTACATCTTCTTTTACAAATCTGCTATTACTGTTAGCCCTCTTTGGAAATATTTTTGACTTGCTCCTGACTTTCTATTAACATAAGAGAAAATTAAAGAAAAGAGCCGAGGTCTACATGAACCCTTCCTATCTTCTAGTCTTCCACTTTTCTTCCTTCTTCCTTCCTAATAGCAAACAGTTCTTTCGACATTTCTAAACCTCTCACAGACTTTTATGTGACAGAGGGTGTTAAGTCACAGCAAAAAACACTGGAATAGAAGTCAGCAGTTCTGAGTCCAACAGTTGTTACTAGCTAGTCATGTTGTTTTAGAAAGGTTTTTCATCTCTCCAACCCTCAGTTTCCTGATCTATAAAACAAGATTGGATAGATTATCTTTTTCAGTTCCCTTCCAGCTTAAAAATTCCCTGAAATCTATAATCAAAATCCAGAGAACAATCCAACATCTTTTAAAAAATGCTACGTATTCTGACTATTCATTATGAGTTTTTCTTTCCATTTTTTTCTTGCTCCTACTTAAATATCACTGCCTCTAATATATATATATCTTACATATACCCATGTCTTTATATATCTAATAAATATGTATTTTTTTGGAGGCAGGGTCTCAGTCTGTCACCCAAGCTGGGGGGCAGTGGCACAATCATGGCTCACTGCAATCTCAACCTTTTGGGTTCAGGCAATCCTTCCATCTCAGCCTCCCGACAAGCTGGGACTACAGGCATGCACCACTACGCCTGGCTAATTTATTTTTTTATTTTTATTTTTTTGTAGAGATGTAGTCTCACTATATTGCTTAGGCTGGTCTCAAACTCTTAGGTTCAAGCAATCCTCCTGCCTCAGTCTTTTAAAGTGCTAGGATTACAGGCATGAACCATTGCTAGGATTACAGGCCTGGTCCTGTCTCTACTATATTACTCCAATTGGATATTTCCCCTTCCCACCAACATCCTGGATCTGCTTTCTTGAATTCTCTTCCTTACTTAGAGCAGTTATCTGTGCAAAAACTATTCTCAGGGAACAGTCTTTGCAAGGCAGGGGTGGGTTAAATTTAATTATTCAGGCCAGGTGTGGTGGCTTACACTGCAATCCCAACACTTTGGGAGTTTGTGGTAAGGTAGGATCACTTGAGGCTAGGAGTTCCAGAACAGCCTGGGCAATGCAGTGAGGCACCATCTCTACAAAAAATAAAATTAAAAACAAACAAATAGTCGTGTGGTGGGACATTCCTGTAGTCCTAGCTACTCAGGGAGGCTGAGGTGGGAGGATCACTTGAGCTCAGGAGTGCAAGGTTGCAGTGAGCTATGATTGTGCCACTGTACTCCAGCCTGGGCAACAGAGTAAAACCTTGTCTCTTAAAAACTTTTTTTTTTTTATTATTCACATACTGTAGTTACTCATTTACTGAAGCCATTTCTACGTGCTAGATGCCTTACTAAAAGCTTTGTAAACACTATCTCATTTATTTCTCACTCAATAAGGAAGTATTCTCATTCATAATTTATAGATGAGAAACAAGTCTCAAAGGGCTTTAGTGAATTGCTGAAGACCACCCAGGACTATTTTCTCTAATATTATTCCAATTGGATATAAAAGACTCTGCGAATAAAGGTCATCTTTCTAACCTAGGCTGCTCAGAAGCACATGCCTGGTGACCATATTTTGACGTTTCAGAGTCCAGATATGACCATAAGAAATCCACAAGACCTGCTTTACAAACCAAACTTGTTTCCTTTCCATTTTAAAGAAAGAATTGCAGTATTGCTGATTTTTTTTTTTTTTTTTTTTTTTGAGTTGGAGTCTCACTCTGTTGCCCAGACTGGAGTGCAGTGGCCACTCCCAGCCACTGCAACCTCGACCCACACTGGGCTCCGGCGATCCTTCCACCTCAGCCTTCCGAGTAGCCGGAATTACAGGCACACGCTACCATGCCTGGCTGATTTTTTGATATACTGTAGAGATGAGGTCTCGCCACGTTGCCCAGGCGGGTCTCGAACCCGCGGGCTCAGGCAATCCACCCACCTCAGCCTCCCAAAGCGCAAGGTTACAGGCTGAGCCACTGAACTCGACTTCACAGCATCTGTTTTCATCAAATTATCTTTAGCCCTAAATTTCAGTCAAGCAATGAAGATAGATATACTTTAGACACCATCTTTCAAAATGGAGTCTTCTAGAAATGACACAGCAAAATTTTCAAGAGTACTCTCTTCTCTATGCTTGGGAATTTATTCCACTTGCTGATTTGCCAGACTTCAACATAAAGTTTTAGTTGCATTCATCATAAAGTTTACTTTAAAGAGGGTTTTGTTTTTTGGTGGTAAAGTGTTATTATTTCTGTTCTGTTCTGCTTCTAACATGCACTTTTTGATTTTGTGAATTTTACTTTTCTGATTTCATTTACATTTTGTTTGTTTGGTTAAGATATTTCTGGCTGAAGTTTTATTTAAAAATATTATCTATTAGAATTGGTATTTGAATAATTTGGGCTTATTGCTTTTGAAATACAGTTTAATGCCATAAAATTGATTCTTTTAGTGGAAAATTAAAGTTATTAAAAGTGTCCCTTTTATTAACCAAGCTTAAAGAAGTTGTTATCCTAAGGAAAAGCTAATTATTATTCATCTAAGTTTGTCTACCTCATGTTACAACAAGATAATTCTATGAAAGATAATCTGTTGACTATTATTTGCATAGATACTGATTTTATTCAGAGAGAAAATATATGGCTTAGATTAGGATACTGAATATCAAAGACTGCTAAAAGAAATGCTAATATTTTATTTATGTGATATTTTTCTCATATGGGACATAAAACTCTTTTACGTACTTGCTCCTATGTATGGTTTGGTAAAGCAATTCTAGCCTAGAATCCTGGCTTAGGAGATCTAGTCTCTGCCAAAGTCAGTACAGAGTCAGATCTGAGAAGTCTCAGCTTTAGTTACTGTTTTCTCCCTGTCATAGATCTTTACCACTCACATAGACTTAGCAGTAACTCAATTTTCTGGTTCCTCAGAGAAGAGATAACTTGGGGGAAATGACAGGTAGATATTAGATAGGAAGGAAGGGAGGTAGGGAGGAAAGGAGGAAGACAGAACAGAAAAAGACAAAACAGAAAAAATACGAAAGAGAGGAAACTCAAAGATGTTGCTGCTTTAAGTATATCATCCTAACGAGAGCTAAAATTATCAGAAGTATTTCAGAAACAGACAAGACTTGAGAGGCAAACCACAGCTTTGAATTTTTTATGATATCAAATTTCTACTAATGTATGAAGTATGTTTTAAACTCCTTTATAGTTTCTTGTCCCGAGTCTTTACTCTTGATTAATACAATTAAGCATCTAGATAAAATAACACTGTATTTCTTTCTTTCTTTCTTTCTTT
>CAUYQG010137550.1:0-14225 GCA_963574415.1 Tarsius wallacei | reverse complement strand
AGCTACAACATCTGGGAAAATGAGTAAAATCATCATAAATATTAAATATATATATATATATATGTATATATATATATATATATACAACTTTGATCTGAAAATCTAAAAATCTAATGAGAGGAGAGTAAAAGGGGAAATTTTCTGTTAATTAAGCCCAGGAGAGAAAGTGATCCTCTCCCTATAGAGCCCACTTCTCCTTCCTGCTGTTCCCTGACTTAACTGTGCAGATGACTATAAATCCCTTTTTGGAGGGCTGATATGAGTCAAGGATGCAGAGACCCAGACAGACTAAGAAGTCACTGTGTTTTTTATCAGAGGTGAGTGTAGATAACTGAGGTTTGGAGATAAAGAATTCACTTGTCATCTATTATAATCATAATCTTATAATCTGAAGACTCTATTATTGAAGAATGTAGAAGCTTTGAGTATTAGTGGTAGGCAAACTCATATATAAGTGAAAACTCTACCCCTTGGAGTTCTGAACCTGGGTATATATGAAGGAGAATGCCATCTTCTGAAAGGTCCAGACTTGGTTAGAACTTTCATTTAAACTGAATCATTATACATCCCTTTTCAAACAGTCTCTAATTTTCTTTTCTCACTTATGTATGGCTCTCTTCTGAGTGCAGTTGTAATCATACTTGGTGACTGGGTTCTGAGTTAATTTATTGGACACTGACCATATCTACATGTCAACCTTGCTGTAGTCACAGTGAGAAATAAAAGACATTGACTCCCCTGATGGAGGAATTTAGAGTCTAGAGAATGTGAACCAAGTAAATTGATGATGAAGCATGATAAACACTGCAATACAAAGCGATGCCACCCAAAACTTCCCAGTGTTTACTATGTTACTGACACGAAGCATTTAAAATACATTTACACAGATTGGTAGAGGCATTCAAGTGTCCGTGGGTTAGAGCATGTCTCTAGAGATAGAGTGCACAGATTTCAATTCTGACTTTGTTCTTTATTAGCTGAGCATCCCTAGACAAGATATTTAACCTGCCTGTAACTAAGTTTTCTCATTTGTAAAATGGGGTTAATAATCTTACCTCACTTGAGTATTATGAGCATTAGATGAGAAATACAATGTGCTTGGAGCAATGCTAGCATTAGTGTGTCACTAATGCCATATTATGACATACTATTATTGTTATTATAAAGTATTTAGTAATTCTTGAAAACTCACGAGCTAGTAATATTTTCTTCCTTTTCTAATGAGTTAAAGGCATAAACAGGCTGAGTAACATCACCTTAAGTCACAGAGTTTGTAAGCCATGGAGAATTTGAATTTTTTTTTTCCTTTTTTTTTTTGAGTTGGAGTCTCACTGTCGCCCTGACTAGAGTGCAGTGGCCACTCCCGGCCACCGCAGCCTCCACTCGCTGGGCTCCGGCGATCCTTCCGCCTCAGCCTTTCGAGTAGCCGGAACTACAGGCGCGCGCTACCACGCCCGGCTGATTTTTTTTTTTTTTTTATTGTAGGGATGAGGTTTCGCCTGCCCAGGCGGGTCTCGAACCCGCGGGGTCAGGCAATCCACTCACCTCATCCTCCCAAAGGCGCGGGATTACAGGCTGAGCCACGGAGCCCGGCCGTGGAGAAGATTTAAATGCTATCTGTTTGTGTCTGAAGTCCAGGCTGTTAACAATACTATACATTGCTTTTGTATGAGGAATGGGGGCAGAGGAGGGGAAGGTTTATTACATTCAAGATAGAGGAAGTAGCACACACAGGAAGGTACTGTGACTTCAGAAGCAACGTGGACAATGGAATCTCAGGGGAGAGTGGAGTTGGAGAATGATAGGAAGTGAAACTAACGCTAAGTGTCAGATGTGTTTATGTGGAGCTTATGAAAGAAAGACTGATTGAAAAAAAATTCAGAAGTATTAATAGTTGAAATCCTGTAAGTGGATAAGATCAGAACCTGGGGAAAATAAACTCTTTGGAAAGAGTTTTTAAGACTCAAGTTAATATGAGAGAGTCGAGGCAGAGTAAGAATGAAAGTACAAATAAAAATTAATTAAACACAAGCAAAAACAAAAGCCAGAACTGCCTGTGAAAGCCATTTGGGAGTCATGCTTCTTGCGAAGGGAATTATGGAAACAGAGGACAAAAACCTCAAGAAAGAGTAATGAACAGTGTCAAGTGGCAGAGCAGACAGAACAGTTTTCATTAATAATTAGCGGGGCATTGATGAACTTGGTCAGAATAACACCAGTGGAATGCTAGGGGAGGAAGGCCACAGCAAAGTGTTAAAGGAGAATGAAAGAGGTGGTGAGTTGGATCGTGTTACTCTTTCAAAAAATTGCCTATCACTGTTCAAATTTTTTGCAAGCATTTACTTAATCCTATGGCATCCCTATAAGATGGGAACTATCTTTAATCCCATTTTGCAAATGAGTACTTGAGACTCTGAGATATCAAGTCATTTTTCAAAAGACAGATGGCAGTCACAGATTGAATTTCAATGTCAACTTCAGGTTTACATTCTAATTTTCTGAAATAAAAGTCTCCAGAATGTGCAACATGGTCCAGCTGAATGGGAAAAGAGCATTATATAACTTTTTATTTTTATTTTATTCGTAATTTTTACTTTAAAAACCTAGAATTATATAAGACACATATATAATTTCATATTATATCATAATATAGTAGATACGTATAACTTATAAATGCAAATACTTATATATAAGAAATTAAGCTAAAATTACTTTTTTTTTTTTTGAGTTGGAGTCTCACTCTGCTGCCCAGGCTGGAGTGCAGTGGCATGCTCACAGCAGCTGCAGCCTCAACCTGCTGGATTCAGGCCATCCTTCCACCTCAGCCTTCCAAGTAGATGAAGCTACAGGCACACACCATCACGCCGAGCTAATTTTTTGATTTATTGTAGAGATGAGGTCTCGCCAAGTTGCCCAGGCTGGTCTCAAACCCATGGGCTCAGGCAATTCTCACACCTTGGCCTCCCAAAGTGCTGGGATTATAGGCATGAGCCACCACGCCTGGTTTAAAAAAATAGTTTCTTTTTTTTACAGTTAAAACATTTGGAGACCCCTATTTTTGCAGTTGTGCCCCTAGAAGAGCAAATAAGAAAAAATATCAAATATTAGACAATATGTACAATAGCGTAGTTAGGAAAAACAATAATACTCTCAAATTAGTCTCTATTATTCTTCCAAGTCTTTTTTTAACCTGTACATCATATCTGTTTTCTTCTCTGCCTCCTCGTGAGCTGGAATGTGCCTTCTCTGTCATTCACAGGGAGCGCTACTAGGGCTATGGAGAGTGGAAACGTGTCAACAGTGACTGAATTTATCTTCACTGGGTTCCCACAGCTCCAGGACGGGAGTCTCCTGTACTTCTTTCCTTTACTGTTCATCTATACTTTTATTGTTATTGGTAACTTATTGATCTTTTTTGCTGTAAGACTGGACACTCATCTCCATAATCCCATGTATAACTTTATCAGTATATTTTCCTTTCTGGAGATCTGGTACACAACAGCCACCATTCCCAAGATGCTCTCTAACCTCATCAGTGAAAAGAAGGCCATCTCCATGACGGGGTGCCTCTTGCAAATGTATTTTTTCCATTCACTTGGAAATTCAGAAGGGATTTTGCTGATTACCATGGCCATTGACAGATATATTGCCATCTGCAACCCTCTTCGCTATCAGATGATCATGACTTCCCGGCTGTGTGCTCAGCTCTCTGCAGGCTCCTGCATGTTTGGCTTCTTTATCCTGCTTCCCGAGATTGTGATGATTTCCACACTGCCCTTCTGTGGACCCAACCAAATCCATCAGATATTCTGTGACCTGGTCCCTGTGCTGAGTCTGGCATGTACAGACACGTCCATGATTCTGATTGAGGATGTGATCCATGCTGTGGCCATTATTCTTACCGTTCTAATCATTGCCCTGTCCTACGTACGAATTGTCACTGTGATCCTGAGAATTCCCTCTGCAGAAGGTAGACAGAAGGCTTTTTCTACCTGCGCAGGCCATCTCATGGTCTTCCTGATGTTTTTTGGCAGCGTGTCCCTCATGTACTTGCGCTTCAATGCCACTTACCCACCGCTTTTGGACACGGCCATTGCACTGATGTTTACTGTACTTGCCCCATTCTTCAATCCCATCATTTATAGTCTGAGAAACAAGGACATGAAGAATGCAATTAAAAAACTGTTCTGTCTTCAAAAAGTGTTGAACACGTCTGGAGGTTAATTCTGAGCCACAAGTTCCCTTCCGTTGTTATAATGTTTATCTCACAAATTAGAACATAACATGACTCTATACTTACTTTTTGTCACATTGAAGCTTCTCTCATCCTGGTTATTTTCCTTATATTTAGAAAAACACACTCATAATCTCTGTGTTATCATTATGAAACTTGCTGTGTATAGCACCAGGATCCTTATTATGTGGTTGAATCACTATAGTTTCTTTCTTCTGAAAGGCTGTGGTTAAAGAAAAATTGTTCACCAGTTTAGAGGGTTAGAACCCCAGAGTCTGTGCTTCAGAAGCTGACCATGTCCTCTGAGCTATTGTACCTCTATTCAGGTAACAGATCTTGGGAGGTTTTTTTTTTAAATTATGGATCATTAATGATTACCTGATTGGGTTTGTCTAGAAGTGCATATCTAAGAAAAAAGCTAAAACAATATTTAATTAAATTATATCTTTATTTTATTTATATATTTACCATTTCATTAGAATGATAAGCATATATATTTAGTAAGATTATAGTATTGCTGCACATAATTAAGAGAAAACTATAATGAAGAATACTATTTGCAGCGGTGTGCTTTGGTACACACAAATATAAGTTTTAGTTATTGTTTACCTTTCCAGGGTTAACATCTTCACTTTCTTTAACTATTTATAGTCAAAAGTCTTTGGTGTATCCATTGAATGGTAATCTTAGAAACCGTATGCTTTATTTAACTTTTTTACTAATAACTCTAAAAACTTTCTTCTCCTTTCCATAACTGCTACCATTGCCTTAACTGAACTTTCTATCAGAATTTATACACAAACATTATAATTATCTTTATAAAATACAAGTAAAAAATGTGACATGAAGGTAGTGATCTTATCCCACATTTCAATTTTCTTCTTCAATAAGTCCAATAAAAATGACCAAAGACAAGATCATATTATTAGTAATATTAACATTAATAATAAAATAATTTCTTAGAGCCCTTAAGCCCAGAAAGTATCATAATAATTCTGACTTTTTACTGAAAATTCAGCAAGGGTTATATAATATGTAAACATAAAAACACAAAACATAAAGCTATTGTTTCCAGCATATATCACTTTAACCACCCTAAAAACAAATAACAAACTATATGTATTTTTTTGCCAAAGGATTATTTATTAAATTAAATAATACAGGCTTTTTTTGATGTGCATTTAATTTTAAAAAGACAGTTTGCATTAGGTCACCACAAAGCAAACACTGTTGATCCCAACAAAGATAGTCTTTCCTTGAGCACAAGAAAATTAAAGAATTTTAGAAGGTAAAACTACTAAGTTTACAAAACACCAGAACACTTTTTTTTAAAGGTACAGATTCTCATTTTCTATTCTTGGCATAAATTTTAATTATTTCCAGTGGAACCAAAACCTCCTGAGCCCCTTTCAGGGTCATCTAAAACTTCTACTTCTGGATTTAAAAATCTGTTCACAAATGAGTTGTGCAATTTGATCACGTTTTTTGACTTCAAATTTTTTCTTGCCAAAATTAAACATACAACATCGGCATTTCCTCTGTAATCTTCATCTATGGCACCAATTCCTGCATCTATAAAGTGTTTTGCAGCCAAGCCAGAACGTGGAGCTACTCTTCCAATAACACCCAGAAGACAGAGCTATCTGAATGTCCGTTTTCACAAGCGCTTTCTCCATAGGTGGTATTGTATAATCACAGCACTGTTTAAGTCTTAGCCCATGGCCAGCGAGGACCCCCTGGTCGGTGCCAGGGCTGAGGCATGCGAGAACCGCGAAGACTGGAGCTGCAGGCCGCCCGCCTCCTCAGACCGCCTGCTGGGGGAAATGGAGTGGGTTTCTTAAGAGCAGGACATGCTGTACAAGTCTTGGCAAACAGGAAAGGGTGACTTCATTAGACAAAATCTAAATAACTTTTTGAAGCCACAGTGCAGATGAAATAAAATTCAAGAGAATTCAAGAGAAGGCCTATTTGGAAGACAATTTGAAGTAATCTTATCAACAAAGATGTTAGAAATTCCAAGCTGGAAGCAACTTGATTGGTGGTAGGGGAGGCAGGGAGAAATTGATGAATATCGGGAATATTTCTGAGCTAGAAGGTTGCTCCTCTAAACATCTGTTCCCTAGTTTTCAGTTGGTGGATGTCATGCTAAGTAAAGCTGGGACTTTCTAGCTTTAAAAGTTCTAGTTTAGGGTCCCAAACCAACATGGAAAATCATGTGCGTTAGTGTTTCCTCGTAGTAGACCTTGACTCTGCCCATTTTTCCATAAGAATTAGAGCTCTAGTGCAACAAAGAAACCATTAAAATTAAAAGGCTGCTG
Organism: Tarsius wallacei; assembly: GCA_963574415.1. NCBI lineage: Eukaryota > Metazoa > Chordata > Mammalia > Primates > Tarsiidae > Tarsius > Tarsius wallacei. The sequence continues at coordinate 7,673 of CAUYQG010137550.1, read as the reverse complement.
AGAAAGGCAGCAAAGAAGGAAAAGGAGGGCCTTTTTATAAGATTACAAATTTCAATCCTGCTACACGATATTTTAAACTGTTCCCCAACCATTTTAAACATGGGCCACATAGTCATAAAGAAAGAAAACAAACGATTATGCCAACAAACAAACAAACAAACAAAACCTTTACTTGATTAAAGGTTGCACTTCATGACTTCACAGTGGCCCCCTCAGGAAATTGCTATTATTTTCTCATGAGAAACCAGAATTAGAAACTGATATATTAGCATTCCTAAGTTTCCAGCAGCATGAGTTGGAGAGGAGAATGGATCAAGGGTGCAGGAGAATAAACCATTGTCCACAAAGAGACAACAGAATACAACTTTCACCCTAGTACACAACTGTAGGAGCTGTACTCAGAAGTACTTGCACACACAGTATTTAAATAATCTAGCAAAACAAAGGCAGCAGCCATAAAAAAAGAATGAAATAATGTCCTTTGTAGCAACATGGATGGATCGTGTGGCAATATGGATGGAGCTGGAGATCATTATCCTAAGTGAACTGACTCAGAAACAGAATGCCAAATACTGCATGTTCTCACTCATAGGTGGAGGCTAAATGGTCACAATGATGGAAATAATAGACACTGGAGACATCAGTAAGTGGGGAAGTGGGGAGAAGGGTTAGGGTTCAGAAATTGCCTATGGGGTACAATGTTCACTACTTGGGAAATGGGCCACCTGAGACCCAATCTCCACCACTACATAGTATGTCCATGTAATGAACATGCGTGGGTACCCCCTGAATCTAAAATAAAAATAAAAACTTTTTAACTTTATAAATCTTTTAAAAACCTTTTTTACTCTTTTGTATTAAAACAGCTTAAAACACAACACTGTGCAGTTGTGCAAAAATATTTTTTCTTTATATCCTTATTCTTTAAACTTTTGTACTTTAAAAGTTTTTCCTTTTTTTTCAGTTAAAACTTTTTTTTAAGAAACTAAGGCACAAACACTACATTAGTCCAAGCCTACATAGGTTTAGTATCATTAATTACACTATCTCTACTACCACCCCTTATCCCATTGAAAAGTATTCATGGATAATAACCCACTTGGAGCTGTCATCTCCTATGCTAACAATGCCTTCTGGAATACCTCCTGAAGAACCTGCCTAAGGCTGTTTAACAGTTAACTTTTTTTAAAATAATAAGTAGAAGGCATACACTCTAAACTTATGATAAAAAGTATAGTAAATACATAAACCAGTAACGTAATTATTATTAAGCATTACATACTGCACATAATTTTATGTGCTACCCTTTTATATGACTGTCAGTGCTGTAGGTTTGTTTACAGCAGTATCACCATAGAAATATGAGTAATGCTTTATGCTATGACGTTATGAGGACTGCACTGTAACTAGGTAATAGGACATTTTCAGCTCCATTATGATCTTATGGGACTCTCATTGTATATGCAGTTCATCGTTGACCAAAAAGTCATTATGCCATGCATGACTGTATGTGGATTATATACACAAATTTTCTAAATAACATTAATAATAATAGTAACATATTGTGTTAACATATTGTAACGATTTTTGAGTTTACACAAATATGTTCACAATTAAAAGTTAATCATGGCATACATTTAGGATTTATACCCTTTTGCATATGGATTATGTATAACTAATATATTTTTTTCTGAAAAAAATATATTTCCATCTGGGGAAGGAAAAGTGTATTTTAAAATTTTAGTTATATAGCTACCTTTATTTTTTCATGGTTTTATATAAAATATGTAAAGAATTAACTGACAACCATAATATAAAATATATGAGTAGGATAAATTGTCTTAAAGTGTTCCAAAGTTTTTGCATTATCAGGGAATTGTTAAAAATACTAGTTTATATTACTTTTCCATAAACCCATGAGTATGTTCTTACTATCTAAGATTACTAAAGTTTTAGAAAATAATATATAAGTAACACTCTGATAATGGGGAAACATAATATTAATAATAAACAACTAATCCCCTAAACCCATAAGATAAAAATATATATATAGTAGATAAGGATATACATTCTAGTTATTACATCATAAACGAATATTACTATTAAAAGACAAAGAAAACTTTGATAATGATACAAGTATCAATTCACCAAGAATACGACAATTTTATATTGTATGTTTTCAACAACATAGGTTTAAGGTTTACAAGATAAAAATCAGTAGAATTAAGAGTAGAAATAGAAAAATCCACAATAATACTGGAGGTTTGAAAAACAGGTTAACAAGCTGAACATAAGTGATGAAATACAGCACTTGATTTTTGAGTTTACACAAATATAGTCGCAATGAAAAATTAATCATGGCATACATTTAGGATTTATACCCTTTTGCATATGGGTTATATAAAACTAATACATTTTTTCTGAAAAAAATATATTTCCATTTGGGGAATGGACAGTGTATTTTAAAATTTTAGTTAGATAGCTATCTTTATTTTTTCATGGTTTTATTTCTATCTTGATTTAGAAATTCTTCCTTGCCTCATATTTGTATAAAAATACCCCTAAACTTTTGTCTAATTATGATTTGTTTTTCTCTTCATTAAATAAGATTAAGGTATTCTTGGATAGGGTAAGAAGCAAAGATTTAGTATTGTTTTGTTTTTGATGGATATTTACTTATGCAGGATCTCCTACTAGATAAATTATCTTCCCTGGTAATAGAATACCATCTTTATCCTATAATATAGTTTTTTTCTTTTTTTCTCTGGACTATCTATATGATCTTTTATTTATCTATTTATGTCTTTATGATACACTGATTGGATACTTGTTTTTGTTGTTGTTGTTTTGTTGTGTTTTGTTTTGTTTTTTTGTTTTGAGTCAGAGTCTCACTTTGTTGCCCAGGCTTGAATGCAGTGGCACACTCACTGCCACTGCAGCCTCAACCTGCTGGGTTTAGGTAAACCTTCCACCTCAGCCTTCCAAGTAGCTGGAACTACAGGTATGCGCCATCATGCCCTGCTAATTTTTTTTATTTATTGTAGAGACGAGGTCTCACCCCGTTGCCCAGCCTAGTCTTGATTCCTGGGTTCAGATAATCTTCTTTCCTCAGTCTCTCAAAGTGCTGGGATTACAGGCGTGAGCCACTGTGCCCAGCTTGATTGGATAATTGTAGGTGTATGATAAGTTTGAATATAAAGATTTCTTTCAGTAGTCTTTTTACACACTTTCAAGGCAATTCTCCGATAGTTTCTCTGTCACATATTGAAGCTATTTTGCATAGTTACTCATCTCACTACAAAGACACTTCATTGAATTTGCTTTTCAGTTGCAAAACACTTATAACATTAGAACAAATAATGTTTTTCTAATACAAAAGCTTTCCATACAGAGACAAATTCAAACTTTGATGGCAAATTGATGGAGCTATTTCACCATGGAAAAAGAGTGAAAAAAACACTGTAAGCTAAGAAAAGAATAGGTGCAAGGAAATGATTTATAAGAATAAAAATAAATCTTTAATATATTTTGTGGTGAAAAATGGGAACTATCAAGAGTTCAGGAGAACCAAGAGAAATAATTTGTACAAGTACATGTTGTTAAAAGAGACAATTTGGCATTTTCTTCTTTACAGCTATCATGATTTTAATAGAAATTGTTCTATATTTTATCAATTTATTCTCAGTACTCATGTTGACAGTAAATACCCTTTAAACTATCTCTTTTCTTTTTTTGTAAAGACATGATCCTACTAAATTTGTGTTTTCTTGCTTGTTTGTTTTTGTTTGTTTGTTTTTTAATGGCACCTTCTTGACTCCATACCTGGGTGGAGAGTGGTTGGTTAAACGGTAGCAGTGATAACAAAAGGGGTAATAATGTTCAGCAGCAGACACTCTACATATTCCTTGGAGCACTGATTCTCCTTCAAGCTGGGGATCTAATGAGAAGAAAGTACAGGGTGTAATTCTGTGCCAACTGACCCTTCAAGGAAAGAGATTGCTTTCTACTTATTATCAGGCAATAAAACCTAAGTGGAACTCCCCTTTCCTTCAGAATTTTCCCTCAGATGACTATAACATTTTCGGAGAGGGTGAAAGAACATTTAGGAATTTAGGGTCCCGGGGGGAAAAATAGTCATACTATATTTGGTGAAGGTGAGTTTAGGGTCCCTGAAGTCTAGAGAAAAAGTATTCACTTCCTGTGCTTGGGATGAGACGTTCACTAATTGGATGCTAAAGATTCAATTATTGGAGACTTGGTGAGATTTGAATTTTGGTATCAGACTAGGGTTTATGAGGACATTCCTTCTTTGCCACTCTGGATTCCATAGATTTACACTGGAAATAATGAGTTAGTCAGACCTCACTGAACTCCATGGATGATCACTTTCTACTTGTCTTATTTCTGAGCTTTTCTGGTTTAATTATGTTTCCAAGTGTGATCCAAACATATTCATTAACATAGGAGCTATTTTTAAGTGCTCAATATGTATCAGGGATTGGGAAAGACTAAAGGCTGGTCCTGCCCTAACAGAACCTCACAATCTAGATAAGGTGAAAGTAAACAAGTAACAAGAGTAACAATGAAACATAGCAAGGGTTGTGGTAAAACATATATATTCTGGAGAACACACATATAAGAATAAGCTTAAATGTGTGTATGTGTGTAGGAGTGTGTGTGAATGTGGACAAGGAGATGAGATCATAGGCATAGTCAGAAGACTTCCTGTAGGCGGCAATGATTGAGCTGAAACTTGAAGACTGAGAGTTATTTCAGTAAAGAAGAGTGATTAAGAGCATTCTAGGAAGAGGGCTATCATTCACAAGGGTTGTGATCCAGAATACATCATGGTAAATGCTGAAAACTGCCATAATGCTTCATGAAGAGTGGCAGTCCAGAACATACCCATGCTGGACATTATGAATTGGGAAAAAATGGAAAACTGTATATGTTCATTAACAATGTGGAAGAACATGACTTTAGGGACAACAACAGAAACTTGGAGTATATTACCATCTACAAAATGGATAAAAAAGATGAATCCCTAACACATAAAACAATAAAACAGCTGAGAAGATTCTGCATAAGAAGAAGGCAGACCTGGAAAGAGGGTGGTTTCATGGACATCAAGGAAAAAAACAGTCAAGGAGTAGTAATCAGTAGTTTCTGATGCTAAAATATAATCATGAAGACTGAAACTGTTCCACTGTTTTGCAATTATTATGTCATTGATACAGTGAAAGTTGATCATATGAACTGGGTCATTCTTGTAATACTCAACTAAAACCGAGTCAAGAAGGAAAAAACACTGAGGGCACATAACTTGATTCTAAGAATGTAATTATTTGTAAGCCTGGCTACTGAAACTGCCTGCTGTAACTTGAAACCAGTTTTATCTAATAGCTGCAGAAAAATCTACTGAAATGCTAAGAATAGCTTACTTATTGTTGGCACTATTCAATCAAAACTTGCCAGTGTCCCAAAATCTTCCTATTGCCAATGAAATTCCTCAAAGAGCAATAGGTAACATATTTCCTTTTTCTTTCTTTCTTCCTTTCTTGTTTTTTTAAAATAAAAGCTCTAACCTTCTCTTTGTTCTATGAACATACCAAAGACAACTTGTTCTACACTTATGACCCAAATTACAATTCTTATATCTCAAATAAAACATTAAATTTAGAGATTCATCTCCATATATCTTATTTAACTTTAACAGTATGTAAACATAATGGTTTCTACATAGTAATAGAGAAAGAAGACACATAGCAAATGATTGAGGAGTGAAGAAGTTCTAAAGAAGGTGCTGTTTATATTGTTCTTTTAGAAGCTAGTTTACAAAGGATATAACTAAGATATTGAGCATTAATACTAGGCACTCTCATATATTAATTCATTTAATCTCACACTTAGCCCAGGTGTTTTTTAACTACATGGTAAGATGCTGAGCCTCAGAAAGACTACATAACTTTCCCATTATCACCTAACTAATAAGGGAAAAAATGAAAACTCTGGCTCAGTATGTTTATTTGAATTCACACTATTAATCATTATGTTATACTTTTATTATTTTTTATTATTATTTGTTTTTAATGTAAAGATGTGGGATACAATTCAGGGTTAGGTATACAAACATTGGTCATGCAGGTACCCCTGTTGATGAGGTATGCCCCTCCCTGCCCTAGCAGTTCCCCTCAACTGCCAATCCCCCCCCCCGCCCCCACCAACAGTTTCCCATTACTGCCAATCGCTTTCTTATAGCATTATAATTGTTCCAGGTCCTCTTATGAATGAGAACATACAGAACTCTGTTCTTTGTTTCTGTGATAAACCACTGAGTATGATCGACTCCAAATTCATTCAGGTTGCTGCAAAGTCCATATATTTGTCGTTCTTTATGGCTGCATAATAATTCATTGTGTATATGTACCACATTTTTTTTATCCAGTCCAGCTTCGATGGGCAACATGGTTGGTTTTGTGTTTTTGCTATTGTAAATAGAGCTGCAATAAACATTCATGTGCAGGTATCTTCTTTGTAGAATAATTTGAATTCCTCCGGGTTATGCTTTTCAAATAAAAGCAAGATTACAGTGATAGGCAAATAATTGCTTATTTTAAATCTGAAAAAAGTGTCAAAACACAAAAATAAGAGTACCAGCTAATCAAAATAATATTTACACTACATTAACTTCTTTTTTTGTTAGTCGGGCATGCCCTCTCACTCATTCACAGGTGATTCTGCTGGGGACACAGAAAGTGAAAACCTATCAGCACTGACTGAATTTATCTTCACTGGATTCCCTCAGCTCCAGCATGGTGGCCCCCTATACTTTTCATCCACCCTTTATTGTAATGGGGAACCTGGTGATCTTCTTTTGCCCTCTCTATAATCTTGTACATATACACACAATCTTGCAATTTTGTATGTGTACACACACACAGAGGGCTTCAAAAATGTATACATTTTAATCAAGGAAAAACTGTATTAAAACTGTTAATACTCAATATATACCAATAAGAAAAGAAGATTACAAGTCACATTTGACTTCTGCAATTACAAGAGGTTCTCAAAGTGGTCATCACTGTCCAGACACTTCTGATTACAGCCAACATCTCTTAACATCCCTTAAAATACGTATACATTTTATTGACACTCCTGGTATGCACCCATATTTAAAATCTGGTATTATACTTGATGTATAATTACATCAGTATCTTGTCATTTCCTGAGATATGATACACCATATCTACTATCCCTAAGACACACTTCAACCTAATCAACAAGAAAAAGACTATCTTTTTTATTAGCTGCTTCTTGCAGATGTATTTTTTCCATTACCTTGGGAATATTGAAGTGACCTTGCAAACTGCCATGGCCATCAAGTGTTATGTTGTCATCTGCAACCCACTCTACTACCCTGCAGGAGTCCAGCCTCTGCTGATCAGGGCCTGAGTTGGGAGGAGAGAATGAGAAAAGAAAGAGACAGAGAAACAGCAGGGTTGGGAGGACTCCCTCTCAGGTAGCAAGGGGCGAGAGAGAGCAAATTTATTTTACCACATGCCTCTTATATAGGACAAAAATCTCACAAAGGAAGGCGAAACCATACACACAGGATATGTTAATGTCTGAGTTAAATCACACAAGCAGGGTAAGTATCAATGACTAAACTATGC
>CAUYQG010137546.1:0-11928 GCA_963574415.1 Tarsius wallacei | reverse complement strand
TGACAAGTTTTAAAAGGTGAGTAACTTGGTGGCCAGAGGAAAAGAGACAGAAGTGATATCGGGCAAGTTAACAGTTGAAAATTTCCCAAAACGGATAGATGATACATAGAAGATCTACAGGCAGAAATAAAATGATTCCAGACAGCAGTTCAGAGATGCAGAAAAGAAGAAATAAAAAACAAAAGGTAAATACTGCCAGGTATGGTGGCTCACACCTGTAATCCCAACACTTTAGAGGCCAAGGTGGCAGAACTGCTTCAGCCTAGGACTTCAAGACCAAACTGGGCAACATAGTGAGACTCTGTCTCTACAAAAATATTAAAAATTAGCCAGGGATGATAGTGTGGACCTGTAGTGCTAGCTACTCAGGAGGCTAAGGAAGGAGGATTGCTTGAGCCCAGAAGTTCAAGGCTGTGGTGAATTCAAGGGTATGTCACTGTACTCCAGTCTGGGGCAATAGATTGAGATCCTGACTCAAAAAAAAAAAAAAAAGACAAAGTAATTACAAGGAAATATAAATGAATACTGATCATTTAAATCATAAAATAAAGTCTCAGGAGATTTTAAATATACGAAAATCAAAATACATGGCAAAATTACTTTGGAAAATAATTTGGTAGTTTATTAAAAAGCTAAACGTATATTACCATGTGACCCTGCATTTCAATGTCCATGAAACAGTGAATATATAAACAAATTGTGGAATATCCGTGTCACAGAACCTCACTCAGCTGTGTATAATAGTGACCCATTGATATGTGCAACAGCATAAGTGAATCTGAAAACATTATGCTGATCTAAAGAAGTCAGACACAGAGGAGTTCAAAAACAAGCCTACAAGTAGCAAAGAGCCAATCAGTGATTGCTTAGAGGTGGAGAAACTGTCATGAGAAAACATTTTAGGGTGAGCTCGATGTTCTATATCTTTTTTTGTGGGGGGGATGGAAAATATTTTCTCTGCTAGAAGCCCCATATGGGAAGGGGAGGGGGCCATGGGGATGCGACCAAAAAGCTCCTGTCAGAAGCCACGGGACAAGAGGCTTAGGATGAGGGCAAAGGGGAGTCCTCATCATTTGTTGTCTCCAGGAAGAAGTAATTGGAGGCCGTGCACAGCGTGGTCAGGAACACTGAGTACTCCTTGAACTGGATCTCCTGGTCACTGATGTTACGTATCCTGATGGTTGCATGAGTGTATACATTTGTCATTTTATCAAACTGTGCTCTTAAAGTGGGTGCATTTTATAGAGTGCCAAATATACCTCAATAAAATTAATTAAGTTTACAAAATATGTGAAGTTGGATAAAGGAGTAAATTTCGTTGAAGTGTTTCAAGGTCCCGGCATTGTCTAGGAAGTAGAAATATTTGTATTTGATGCTGATATATGAAGGGTACATGTGGTAATATCTAGGGTAGCCACTTATAGCAATTTATAAAGACCAAACTAATAAATGGAAAATGGAATAATAAAAATAATCCATTTGAATAAAACAAGAAATATAGAACAGACGGGACAAATAAGAAAGCAAATGGTAAAATAGTTTATCTGGATTAAGAAAACAATTATATGCTGCTTATGGAAGACACACAGAAATACTGGAAGTAAGGGAACTGAAAAAATAAATCATGCAAACACTAACACAAAAAATCCAGGGTTATTGTATTAATATCAGAGAAAGTAGACTTTAAGGAATAAATAATTACTACAGATATAGAGAAATATTTCATAGTAATAAGCCCTTTAATTTACCAGAAAGGTATAGTAATTCTAAAGATGTTTTGCACTTAATAAGATAGTCTCAAAATGTGTGAGGCAAAAATTAACCTAACTGCAGGAAGAAATCAATAAGTCTGCAATTATAGTATGAGATTTTAACATCATACTTTTAATCTCCCTCATCAGAAAAAAAAGGATAGATTTGAACTTCACAGTTCATAAACTTGACCTAATTGACATACAAAGAAGATTTCACCTAACACTGCAGAATTAATTCTTTTCAAAGTATACATGGAATAGTTATGATAGTACCAAATCATGAGTCTAAATCAAATCTCAACAAATATCAAAGTCTTGAAATCATATAAAGTTTGTTGTCTGGCAACAGTAAAATTACACTGGAAATAAATTATAAAAAGAAAACTTCAAGATGCCTCCATGTGTGGAAATTAAGAATTATTCTTTAAATAATCCATGAATCAAAGAAGAAAAACAATGTAAATTAGAAAATTTCTTTAATAGAATGAAAATATTACAAAACATGTTGGTTGTACTTAAAGCCACAGAGGAAAATTTATACACTCACAATGTATATAATAGAAAAAAAGGAAAGGCTGAAAAAAACAATAACCTTGGCATCTCTGAGAATGGATAAAATATGTGCAAAATGTCTTTTTCTAGTCTTTCACTCTACAACAACAATCAAGGCAGAAGACTTCTGTGATCAAATGTGGGGGTTTCTCCCCACATGCCAAGCAAGCAATCCATTCTGTGGCAGGTGTCCCCCGATTCAACTCTGCATTATCTCCCTGGAGACAGCATCAGATCCCACAGGTTGAGGGTTCATTCCCAATACTGACCTCTCTTCAGGCACCTGTCATAACTCCAGGCCTCTGGAACTTCTGACCAACCAGCTTCAGGTTGAGGTTCCCATAACCACCTCAGTGGGTTCCAGTAATTTGCTAGAGAGGCTTACAGAACTCAGGGAAATGCTTACTTACCTTTACCTGTTTATTATAAAGGCCATTACAAAGGATACAGATGAAGAGATGTGTAGGGTGTGGTATAGGGGGAAGGGTGTGGAGAGATCACACCCTCTCTGGGTGTACTACCCTCCAGGAACCTCCACATATTCAGATACCCTGGAAACTCTCCACATCCCATCCTCTGGGCCTTCTGTGGAGACTTCATTGGGTAGGCCTGATTTAAGACAACCATATAGAAATGTGATTGAACAAAAAGCACATAACCTAAACCCAGCAAGTCCTGTCTGTCCAGATTCTTCTTGGTCTTGGCCTCTCTAGGCAGCATTCTTTTCTCCAGGGTGTGGGGCATGACCGTTCTGGAATGAAGGTCTTTTGACTCACAATCAGAAAGGTGGAGGTAGCTGGGCATGGCAGCGCGTGCCTGTAGTTCCGGCTACTTGGAAGGCTGAGGCGAAGGAGCCCAGCAGGGTCGTCGCTGGGGTGGCCTGAGCATGCCACTGCATTCCAGCCTGGGCGACAGAGTGAGACTCTGACTCCGAAGGAAGGAAAAAAGGAAGGAAGGAGGAAGGGATAGAGGGAAGGAAGGAAGGGAGGAAGGAAGGAGGGAGGAAGATTAGAGTCCTGCCTTGGGCAAGTGACAGGAAGGCAGGAGATCACAGAGATTTGACTCTGTCCTGCTCCTGAAGCCTAACTGCCCCAACATTGTAACAAAAAGCTGTAAGAAGGCCAGGAGAGTTGTGAGCTAGGAACTATGGCTGGACACTATATCACAGCACCTACAAAAATCTTACACAAACATTATAATTAAATGTTAAAAATTAGGCCAGGCGCGGTGCCTCAACCTGTAATCCCAGCACTTTGCGAGGTAGAGGCGAGAGGATGTGGGGCACACCCAGGGGTTCGAGACCAGCCTGGGCAACTTGGTGAGACCTCGTCTCTACAATAAATCACAAAAACTAGCCGGGCGTGGTGGCGTGCGTCTGTAGTTCCAGCTACTTGGAAGGCTGAGGTGGAAGGATCGCCTAAGCCCAGCAGTTCGAGGCTGCGGTGGCTGTGAGTGTGCCACTGTACTCCATCCTGGGCGACAAGAGTGAGACTCCAACTCAAAAAAAAAAAAATGTTAAAAATTTTCCCTTTGGAATTAATAATGAGACAAGAATATCCTGACCAACTTGGTAAGTAAGATACAAGTTTTTTCAAAAGCATAAGAATGTGAACTTAAGAACTGACATTGTCCCTACAGGCAATTTGGTGATGTACATAGAAAAGTCAAAAGAATCTACAGATAAACTATTAAATTTAATCCATTTATTTAGTAAGATTGCTGGATATAAAGATATGCCAAAATCAATTTTATTTTTCTATCCCATCAACAAGCAAAAAAAAAATACACCATTTATGATAGCGAAAGAACTTCTCAATAGTAAAAATAAACCTAAAAAAAAGATGTGCAAGACCTCTTTAGTAAAACTGCAAAATAATAGTAAGAGAATTTTAAGACATAATACATTAAAGGTTATATCATTTTCATGGATTTGTAGATTCTGCTTTTTTTTAACTTTTTTTAATTTTAAAGAGGTGGGGTACAATTCAGGGTTAGGTATACAAATGGTCACTATGCACTCGATGAGGTGTGTCCCCCCTTCCCCAGGCAGACTCCCACTACTGCCAATCCCACTTCCCCGCCCCATCCTGGCAGTTTCCCACTACTGCCAATCCTTTTTTCTTATAGTATTACGATAATTGTTCAAGGTCTGCTTATGAGCAAGAACATGTGATACTCAGTTCTTTGATTTTATGAAAGATCACTCAGTAATACAGACTCTAACTCCATCCAGGTTGCTGTGAAGTTCATGATTTTGTTCTTCATTATGGCTGCGTAATATTCCATCATGTATATGTACCCCGTTTTTTAAATCCAGTCCTCTTTTGATGGACAGCATGGTTTGTTCCATATTCTTGCTATCGTGAATAATGCTGTGATAAAGATTCTGCTTTGTAATACAGAATATATTAATCTCCATGAGTTCACCTATAGATCCAAAATAGTCTCAAGTTTATTTTTGTGGTAGTTGATAAGGTGAATCTACAGCTTATAGGAAAATTAAAAGAACTACAAATAAAAGTTGCCCTACTGGATACGAAAACTTACAAAGCTATCATAATTAAAACAATGTGATATTAGTGCAAGAATAGTCAAATGACCAATGAAACAAAATGAAAAAATCTAGAAACATTCTTACAGATATATGGACATTTAGTTTTTGTCAAAGATGCCATTGCAGAGCAGAGGGGAAAGAAAACTTCTAAAATAAATATACTAGGTCAATGGAATATCCATATGGGGGAAAAATAAAACTTGACCCCTATTTCACATCATATACAAAACCTAAAACATCTAAAAGAATAGGATAACACTACAATGATCTTGAGGTAAAAAAGTGTTTCTTGAACAAAACACAAAGCGTTACTATAAAGGAGAAGATTGACAAATATGGCTATATTAGTATTAAGAATTTCTGTGAATCAAAAGATGGCTTTATAGAAATGATATTCTTCTCTGAAGGGCTTTTTTGCTGAAAATTGCGCATATGAGAATCCTCCATTTCTTTTAGATACTTTATGTTTTATATATGATATCAGGTAGGGATCACGTTTATTTGTATGAAATACACAAAACTCGTCCCACTGGTGTTAAATGTCAACACACTAGTTAGTATTGGGAAGGACTGATAGGATAACGATGGGGGGGGGGAAATGCGGGCCTTCTATGTTGCCGGTGTGGTTCTATTTCTTTTCCTAGGAAGTGGCTATGTGTGTTACCATTTGGGGATAATTCATCGTACTGTTCAAATACGGTTTGCCTTTTCTTGGTATGTGTGTTACAATTCAATAAAAACTCAAATCAAAAAAACCTTTCTCTATCTTACAGAAGAGTCATAAATTCATCGGTTCCCTTTTTCCTCAATTGTCTTCAATTTGTTTTCTTTTACCAACAGCCATCTCACCATGAACTTTTATACATTCTTGTTGGTCACCTAATGCATGTCAGGTACTTTGCTACATTCAGTTCCATATATTATTACATTTAATCTTCACAACAACTCTGTGAATAGGAACGTTATGAGGAACGTTATTATAACCAAGCTCAGAGAGGTTAAGTGAACTCCCTACAGACAAAAAGCTTTGTTTAGTACACAGCAAGCAGCAGAGCCGGAATTAGATCCCGGTGATTGATGCATTTCACTGTGCTTTCAAAATTTAAAAAAATGACAAGTAGAAAATTCTAACACCAATTCACTTGGGCACTTCATGATCTATTTTAAAAAAAGATTCACCCAGGTAAAATGGAAGAAATCAATATTCTTTTCTACATACCCAACACAAATTAACAGTACTTTTCAAGAATGTAAAGTTTTGTTACAAAGGGGATGGAATGGAAAAGGCATAGATTTATAGCTTTAAGTCACAGCGTGGTCACTTGCCATTTGAGTTTCTTTGAAAAGTTCCTTGATCGATTTGAGCTTTGATTTTTTTCATCTGCAAAAAGTAAATAATAACACCTATCGGTGGCAAGTCAAAGGAATCATGTAGAAATCATTTGAGCATGAGTGAGCTGCAGCCTGGAAGCCCCAGTGACTGAAAAAGGCCTCAACTTGTAATGAGGACAGCAGCAGAGGACTGAAATTAGAAAAGAACTCATGCATTATAAATGCAGGTGGACCCCCAATGCAATCATACAGGCAGCTAGTCCCCACTTGTCACTCTCCATCTGCCCTAGCAACTTTTGTCCTGCCCTCCCCATTGCTGGCTCCTGGGCTGCTGGTGTCATGATTACTGCTGTGAAGAAGCTTGTAGAAATTAGAAAAGTATGTATGAGGGAGATTAAGCGATCAGTCTAATGCAAATTAAACCAACAGGACACCATTTTCCTTCAATCAAATTAGCAAAGACATTTTATTTTTTGTAGAGATGGATCTTGCTATGTTGTCCAGGCTGATCTTTAACTCCTGGGTTCAAGCAACACTCCCATCTCAGTCTTTAAAGTGCTGGGATTACAGACTTGAGCTATGGCACCCAGTCAGCAAAGACATTTTAAAAGATAACATTCAGTGTTGGCAAGAATGTAATAAACTAACTTTCTTTTGCACACCTGGAATAGTGCAAATAGGTACAACCTTTCTGGAAGTCATTTGGACAAGGAAATTGGAGGAAAAAATCAAGATGTTTAGAATTTCATATACTCTGTCACGGTGAGTCACTTGGTAGGATTGATCTTTAGAAAATAATATTGGTCACATACTTGGCCTGAGTTTTACGTCTGAGGATGCTGCATCCTCATTTGCAATGGCAAAAGTTTGGAATAACCTAAGTGTTCACACACAGGAAAATGATTAGACTACCAATCACACACCTATAGTAAGATTATCAATCAGATGACATGTTTTCTGAAGATAATTTGATAAAATGGAGAAACACTCATGATATCTATTATAAAACCAAATAAGGAGATGCAAAACTATATGCACTGGAAACAACCCAAGTGTCTATCAACCAATGGAAAGGCAAACAAAATGTAGCATATACATATACACAGTGGAGCATTTTTTAGCCTTAAAAAGAAATTAAATTGTGCCATATGCTACAACATGAATGAGTCTTGAAAACATTATGCTAAGTGAGCCAGAACACAAAAGGACAAATACTGTATGATTCTACTTACATGAGATATATAAAACAGGCAAATTCATGGAGACAGGAAATAGAACAGAGGTTACCAGAGGCGAGGGTAGGCAGGAAACCCTATTCTTTAATGAGTGCAGAGTTTCAGTTAAGGATGATGAAAAAGTTCTGGGCTAGTGGTAATGTTTGTACATTATTGTGAAAATACTGCCACTGCATTATACACTTGAAAACGGTTACAAAGATAACTTATGCATTTCTTACCCTAAAAAATGCATAGAAAAACTGCATGCAAGAGATTATTTAAAATGCATGCTTCGAAGTATAGGCCAATGTACAATTAAATATTAAGATGTAATCTCTGGGTATTGATCAATTCATTAGAAAAAGAGAAACGTACTCATAAGAGGGCCTTGAACAACCTTCGTAATCCTATCAGGAAGGGGTTGGCAGTAGGGGAGAGGGAGGCACACCTCATCCACAAGGGGACCTGCATAATGGACGTTTGTATGCCCAACCCTGAATCGTACCCCACATCTTTAAAATGGAAAAAAAATTAAAAAAGAAAAGAGAAACATTGGGACACCTAGTTGTACCAGGTACTCTTCGCTATGGGAGACAGAGCTTGGTGAACGACACAAAGGGCCCCTAACTCTAGTGGAGGGGAACAGATACTGGGGAGATAAGAAAGCGCTCTCGTTCCTTTCCCTTTCTATATTTTCCAAACCCTTTTCCATGGATCTTCTGTTTTCGTGTTTGAGCAAAAAACGTCAGGAGGAAGAAGGAAGGCAACCATGAAGAGTGATGTTGGCTTACGACGGGCGTCAGTCTTCTTTCTCCTCTCTGGCTCTGGTGTGAACACACACACACACCCCATCCACACAGAAAGGAGCAGGTGATGGTGATGGGGAAGAGGATGAGGGATCAGAACCCACGAGGCAAGAGAGACCTGTGACCGCTGCTCAGCCTACCACACTGCTTGTCTCGGGTGTGTGCCGGGCTTTCTGCACAGCAGTGAGTCTACCAGCCCTGCTTACTCTGTCCGGTGGTAGTTTACATCAGTGTTCAGAAGATTAAGAGCTTCTCTTTTGTGGTACCAGGATTTTTATTCTTTTAACAATAGAGTCTTGCAATAACTGGATTATTTGTCTTGACCCTCCCTCTACTTGCAACAGGCCATCAGATTTCACAAAACTGATCCGAAAGTGTCAGGCAGAAGTTAAGCATCTTTCTTCCAGGAAATCATTGCTAATTTGGGGTTCCTTTTGCAACATGTGAAACTGAGACCAATTTCAAGTCTTTGCAATGTAAAAAATCCCCAGTGGCATCATTACTACATCTCTTCTCCACCCCCTAATACTTGGCCCTAAGGTTTTGTCTGATCTTGGCTGGAATGGGGGGAGGGAGCCCTGCCCAGTTCTGTGCAGAGCCCGGAGGAGTCATTCAGCTCCCAGAGCTCTTGCTCATCTCACAGCCTCGGGCCTCATGCTGGAAGAGATTAAAGGAAACCACACGATGAGAACCCTGCATCTTTGGCTAAAAACCTCCTGGTATTCTTCTGCATCCCTTGGACCAGGAATCTATTTTGGGCAGTAACTTCTACTCCCTCTGTCAGAAACTTCTCTCATTACTGAACTAGACTTTGGAGGTGTATGAACATCTGGTTTTTAGACTGTGAGCGCCCTAAAGGCTTATAGCATGTTTAATTTTAGCTATTCAATGAATGTTTAATTTTTGAGTATAGGATGAATGAATAAAACCAGCTCTGATGGCTTCATTTTCATCTTATTCCCAAGGAAGAAAATTCAGTCTTTATTTTTCCTCCACAGAAACTGACTTTTCCTCTCCATTTCAAATAGAATTCTTTCCATCTCCCCCTCCCCAAGAGCTCTAGTTATCAGCTTTTCCCATTGAAAGTTCCTTTTCTTCTCTTTCTGTTCCTACTTGTTTATGATCTAGTAGCGTTCCCTACGGAAGAGTGTATGGTTTGGTGACTGTGAAGTGCAGGCTACCTGAGTGCAAGTCCTGACTCCACCACTGAGGGGTTGTAAACCTCAGTGTCCTCGTTCAGGGCTAATCACAGAAACCATGTTGTAGGGTTGTTGGGAGAGGGGTCATGAAAGTGATGCATCCATCACAGAGCTTGGCAAATGAAGAAAGATTCAACAAACGTTCATTGCTGGTTATGTTACTTAAATAGAGACAGGTGGTGACATTATTTAGGTAGTCAATCCTTTCTTAATGGTCTTTGTCCAGCCCTAGACTTCATTATATGAGGAGAAAATAAATAATTGACCTGTAAGGAAATTATTATTATCTGGACAAAGGGGCTGCTGGTACCAGAGAAGAAGTGACTGGCAACAGATACATGAAAAAATGCTCAGTCTCACTAGTCATCAAGTAAATGCAAATTAAAACTACTCTGAGACACTGCCTAACTCCAGTCAGAATGGCCATCATCAGTAACTCAAAAAATAACAGATGCTAGAGAGGATGTGGCGAAAAGGGAACACTTCTGTGCTGTTGGTGGGAGTGCAAACTAGAACAACCTCTGTGGAAAACATTGTGGCGATACCTAAAAGTTCTAAAAATCGACCTTCCATATGACCCTGCAATCCTTCTACTGGGAATATACCCAGAAGAACTCAAATCACTCTACAAAAAAGATACCTGCACACATCTGTTTATCACAGCATTGTTCACAATACCAAGAACATGGAACCAACCGTGCTGTCCATCAAAGGAGGACTGGATAAAAAAATGTGGTATGTGCGATGGAATACCCAGCCATAAAGAAGAACAAAATCATGAACTTCGCAGCAATCTGGATGGTCTTAGAGTCTATAATACTGAGTGATCTTTCACAGAAACAAAGACCTGAGTATCACATGTTCTCATAAGTGGACCTTGAACAACCACCGCAATACTATAAAAAAAGGATTGACTGTAGCAGGAAACTGCGGAGGGGAGGGGGTTGGGGAGGTATGACTGACAGTAGTGGAAATCTGCCTGGGGAAGGGGGGGCACACCTCATCAACAAGGGTACCTGCACAGTGAATATTTGTTTACCTAACCCTGAAATTTTAAGAAACCTGTGAGCCCCACAATTTTAAAATAAAAAAATTTTAAAAGTAGAAAAAAAAAAGAGTATAAATGAGCCTAGTATTTGCCAGTAGATTTGGTAGAACTTCCCTGAAAGTCTTATGGTCTTACTACTTTTTTCATTACTTTATAATTGCACTATGATTTGTTAAATCGATTCAGATTTTGGAATTCTTGGGCTTAAATTTGTCATTTATAATTTCTTATAAAAACAACCATTTTTTTTTTTTAGTTTTTCCAATTTGTCGACATGGAGTTTTTGTAAAATTTCTACTTTCTTCTGAGCCTATAGCTTTTCTTTTTATATGATGTATTTGCCATCTTTTTTTCTTGGTCAGAGCAATTTAATTGTTCTAATTGTCTTTAAAATGATTGAATTGTGATTTTTTTTCTTCCCTAGGGAAAAGTTTATTTTTTTTCATTCCAATAGTTTCAGAGTAGTTGTTCCACTATATTTTTTCAGTGGGTTATTTCTACATGTTAAATATAATTTTATTGTCAAACAATAAAGTTAATTAGTATCTATATCATCTCACAAATAAGGTAAGACCTTAGTATGCTTTCACTTCTCTTCCTTCCCAGTTTCATCCCTTAAAATTATTTTATCTAGGGTTACACATTTTTGTAGTATTTTATCACATTCTTCACTATCAATTATTTAGACTAAACTACAAGATTTAATTTTTTATTTTTGCTGTGACTATGTGTTTCATCCCATATCTTCTTTCTTTGATTTATTAGTTTATTTGCTGCATTATATTTTATTTTTTTTAATTTTTAAATATTTTATCTTAAAGATGTGGGGTACAATTCAGGATTAGGTATACAAGTGTTGTGTTTTCAAAATAATTCCTTCAGAGTCTGTTGGACTCTGTTGAAAGTTGGAAGCTTTGTATCATTAAAAGTTTCCATTTTTTCCTTCCATCTCCCTATTTGTTTACATGGATAGAGAAATATTAGCTCAAAAAATAGTTTCCCTTGAAACATATTGCTTCTTTGACTTCTTTATTTTATTTTATTTTTTTTTTGAGTTTGAGTCTCACTCTGTCACCCAGACTGCAGTGCAGTGGCACGCTCCCGGCCACTGCAGCCTCGACCTGCTGGGCTCCGGCGATCCTTCCGCCTCAGCCTTCCAAGTAGCTGGAACTACAGGCGCGCGCTACCACGCCCGACTAATTTTTGTAATTTATTGTAGAGATGAGGTCTCGCTTGCCCAGGCGGGTCTCGAACCCGCGGGCTCAGGCAATCCACTCACCTCAGCCTCCCAAGGCGCGGGATTACAGGCTGAGCCACCGAGCCCCGCTTAAAATGAGTTTTTTGCTTTGTTTTGTTTTGATTTGATTTTTAGGTTTTAAATTTGACCGATGTCTTTCCAAGAAGAGGACATTTGAGCACAGAGAGAAAGACACTAGACAAGTGTGTGCCCGGAAAGAAGACTCCAT
>CAUYQG010137536.1:0-30683 GCA_963574415.1 Tarsius wallacei | reverse complement strand
GTGGTTTTGATTTGCATCTCCCTGATGATTAGTGAGGTTGAACATTTCTTCATGTGTCTGTTGGCTGCTTGGATGTCTTCCTTTGAGAAGTGTCTGTTCATATCTTTTGCCCATTTTATAATGGGGTTGTTTTTTTTTTTCTTTTCTGTACGTTTGAGTTCCTTGTAGATCCAAGATGTTAAGCCTTTGTCAGACCTGGAGTTGGCAAATACTTTTTCCCAGTCTGTAGGCTGTCTCCCTGCTATCTTGATGGTTTCTTTGGCTTTGCAGAAGCTTGTCAGTTTGATGAGGTCCCACTTGTCTATCTTATCTCTTATGGCCTGCATTGTTCACAATAACAAGAACCTGGAAGCAACCTTGCTGTCCATCAGAAGAGGACTGGATTTTTAAAATGTTGTACATATACACAATGGAATACTATGCAGCCATAAAAAAGAACGAAATCATGAATTTCGCAGCAACCTGGATGGAACTAGAGTCTATAATACTGAGTGATCTCTCACAGAAACAAAAAACTACGTATCACATGTTCTCACTCATATAACAGACCTTGATCACGCAACGTATTACCACAGAAAATGACTGACAGTGGTGGGAAACTATGGGATGGGGGATAGGAGAAGGGATTAATGGTAGTAAATACCTGTCTGGGGATGAGGGACTCTTCTTATCAAGAAGGGTGCCTGAACGAGGCATATTTGTGTACCTAACCCTTAACTGTACCCCACAATATCACAATAAAAAATATTGAATACTGAAAAAAAAAAATGCTGACAGTGCATGCCCGTATGCCATATTCTCTCATGAATTAATGCAAATCTCCAATGGGAGAATGAGCACCAGAAACCTTAGTACCAAGATGTTTGGATGTCGACATCCTAACATTAAAAGGTTACAATTATTAGACTTACATATTCAGAAGGCTGTTTACAACCCTATTCTTTTGCAATGACAAATGTGGGTTTAACTTAAATATTTAGTTCCTCTAATTTCCTTCTGTTTGATCCCAATCTGGATGCCTGCATGCTTCTTTGTAGTATAGAAAGCCTATGCTAGGGTTCAGATACCAGCATGTGTCAGATAGCATGAGACCAAAGTGATGCAGAAGGTTTAAAATGATCAATCGGATAATTCATTGTACTAGATTATGTCCTATGCTGACAAATTAGAAGTTGTGGGTAAAGAATTGCATAGATTTCTCCCAAAACTATTCATGTATTAAGACTTAGTAAAAAGCTAACATAATTCGTGAGTGTGATACTGGCAGGGATAGAAAGATAGACCAGAAATAGATACACACATACATGCTTGATATTTGACAGAAGCAACATTGCAGGGTGGGGAGTAAAGGCAGGCTTTTCACTTGAACAATTGGATAATCATACATTTGTTTCTGTACCTCAGAGACTACATCAAAAATCAGTTCTGGGTGGTTGAAATATATAAATACAAAAGGCAAAACCATGAAACATTCAGGAAAAAATACAGACTATCTTTATAATGTGAGGACTGACTCAGGAAGACAAACACCAACAAAGCTGGGTGTGTTCCAGAGCCTCTTACAAGCTGGAAGGCTTTTACAAAAGAGTTTATAAGAAGAGAACTCCTCATGCTAGAGCTGCGCCTCCATGGAAGGTTACAATCATTGTCCACAGATGATGACATATAGGCCAAAATGCTCTACGTGCAAGATAATCAGTAAAACTTTATGATTCAGAAACGAATCAGTGTCCTTTTCAGTGTCTGTAGGTTACGTATTAATCAGTACACCAACAGTTTGAGAAGCTCAAGATAAGACTTAAGGGACTCACGATAAGGTTCTTTACTCAGGGACAGGATGTAAGCCATGAATCATGAGCCCTCCCCCAAGCGAGTAAATTTGGAAGCCTGCCAGATGTGACCCGTAGGTTATCAGTAGGCAAAGATTTCTCAAGACACAAAAAGGTTCAGGCCATAAAGGAACATTCAACAAAAACAGGAATTCTGTTAATCAAAAAATGCCATAGGATAAGGGTAAAGACAAGCTAGAAACTGGAAGAAGAAATTTACAATATGCAAAATTGTCAAGGGATTAGTAGGCAGAATATAAAAAGAATTCCTACAAATCACTATGTATAAGATAAGCAACCAATTTTCAAAAATAACAAAAATTATGAATAGAAACTTTATAATAGGAAGGCTGTAAATGACCTATAAGTACATAAAAAGATATTCAGGAGAAGTATCAAAAAATGTAAATTAAATCACAAGAGATAACATATCTTACCCACCAGATTGGCAAAAATTTCAAAGTCCAATAATATCAAATGTTGGAGAAGATGTGGAGTGGAAGGATCTATCTCACACACTGCTGGTGGGAGCACAAATTGGTAACTTTGGAAAATAATTTTGCTTTTTATGGTAAGTTTGATGGCACATGTATCTTAAGACTCAGCAACTTCATTCCTGGAAATATACACTACAGAAACTCACAAAAGTCTACCAAGAACAAGCTCAAGAATGTTCACAGAAACACTGTTTATAATAGCAAAAACAGCAAACATAACTCAAATGTCCACTGACAGAACTGATAAATAAAACGTTGTATAGTCATGCAATGAAATACTATACAACAACAAAAGCAAAGAGCATGTAGATATAGGCATCAACATGAGAAAATCTCACAAATAACACTGAACAGCAAAGCAAAGTTCAGAATATATACAGTACGATTCCATTTACATAAAGTTCAAAACTGTGCAAAATTAAACAGTTTGTGTTCAGGAATACAAGCACATGTGATACTCTTTAAGAGAAAAGCAAGGGAATTGAGTCATTGTCCCTGGTGGGTGTTGGAAGTGAATGAATGGTATTGGGAGGAAGCCTAAGAAGTTCTCCTTTTAATTATGAAATACTTATAAAGGGTTATAATATCTACAAAAGGCATATCTTTTTATAAAATAATATCTCGGTGCATACTATCCACCAAGATATGCCTTTTGTAGATATTATAACCCTTCTAAAAGGAGAACTTCTTAGTTGTAGGTTTAAAATACCTGAAAGGAGAAAAGAATATCTTTCACAAAAGTCTATAAACATTTATAAAATTCCCCAGAGAACTGATTAGTTAAGAATTGATTGCACATACATAAAAGTCAGCCAGGAGGGAGATAAAATTCAGGAATAGGTTTTTTCTTCTTTAATGAGGTAGAACTAATGTTTTACAAAACTCATTTGCCTTTGGGAAATGCAAACACTGATGCTGTTTTTGTGAATCTTTTTCAGCTGTGGGGCAGAGGTTCTTAGCCTGGGATAATTTCATCTCCCCCAACACCTTCCTGGAGACATTTGGCAAAGTCTAAAGACCTTTTTTCTTGTTACAATCCAGGTGTATATAGGGGGTGCCACTGGCATTCAGTACACAGAGGGCAGGGGCGACGTTAAACATGCTGAATGCACAAGACAGCCCCCCAAAGTTAATATTAGCTGACCCAAAATGCTAGTATTTCTGCTGATGAAAAATCCTGCTGGTGGAAACGATACCATAGGAAATATAAAAAGGTTTAGATCATCACATGGAAAGCACGGCCGCAGGGACCACTGGGAGACCTAAGAAGGTAAACATGACATTTAGAGACAAACAGTTTGTTAAAGACTTCTTACATTGGAAAAGGAAGACAGCAAATACTTAGTTCCTTGTTTTTACGAGTCCCATTGCAGAAGTGTTGAAGCGAGGCGGGTAGTCAGGAAGACTCCTGTGTAGAGGGGCTATCAGGAACAAGTGCTACCTTAGGAGGAACACACTGCAAATGGCTGAGAGTCAGCCAAGACTATGGCTGTGTGTACCTCAGTGTTCTCTTTCTGTCAGTATTTAAGTCTTCCCTAAAATAGTCATGGAGTGTGTATGTCTAGTTTTATTACTGTTGTGTTCAAAGACAAATAAATAGGTTTTATATTTTACATTTCTACTTCATGCTCTTACTTGAGGTGGGTAAAAGTCTGGGTCTAGGGATTGAATATTCATGTTATAACACCATTATCAATTGCAAACAGGTTTGAAAACTTTGCAGAATTTCCATTTGTTTAGAGGAGACTCCATAGCATGCCTTAGAAATTCAAATGTTCACAAAAACAAAAAACTAAGTATCACATGTTCTCACTCATATAGTAGACCTTGATAATCCAACGTATTACCACAAGAAAATGACTGACAGTGGGGGGGAGGGATAGGGGAAGGGATTAATGGTAGTAAATACCTGTCTGGGGATGGGGGGACACTTCTTACAAACAAGGGTGCCTGAACGAGACATGTTTGTGTACCTAACCCTTAACTGTACCCCTCAATATCACAATTAAAAAAATATTGTAAAAAAAAAGACCTTGAAACACAAGCTCCAGCCTCGGTGGTCCACTGGCGGTGCTTCGGCGGAGAGGGCACCTCGCTATAACTATGTGTCTTAATTTACATCGCTAGGCCAGGCCTCTCCTCGGGCACCTGATTTACGTCTCCAGCAGCTTATGTTCTTTCCATCTCCTCTTGGAGGTATCATGGGTCTCGCCAACACAACATGCTCAAAGTTCTTCACTTCCTTCCAGGCTAGCGCTTCCCCTACCTTTCCCCTTTCTGAGAGGCATATCACCATTTGCCCACTACTAGAAACTCAGAAGTCATTCTCGAGCCTTCTTTTTTCCCTCATTCCCCATCCTTTCATTTTCCTTCCTCCACGTTCTATTTGGAATCTGTCCATTCTTATTTGTCTTCATGATGACCACCCTAGTCCACACCACCCTCACGCTCCATCCTTCTAAGGGTGGTGGCCTCCTATTTGACTTCCCCACTCCCACTCGTGCATGGCTCCAGGCTGTCCTTCACAGCTGCCAAGAGTGATCTCAAAATAGATACCGGATGAGGCCGCTACATTCTGCCATGCCTCGATCTTCAAGCAATATGCAAACCCCTCTACAGTCTTACTATCATACTTAGAATAAAGATCAGAATGTTGACCGTGGCTCTAAGGGCCAGAATTCTCTGACTTCTTTACCTCTCCAGGTAACCTCCTGCACTCTCTTCCTCATAAAGTTCCAGCCTCCTATCCTCGT
This sequence comes from Tarsius wallacei, assembly GCA_963574415.1. NCBI lineage: Eukaryota > Metazoa > Chordata > Mammalia > Primates > Tarsiidae > Tarsius > Tarsius wallacei. The sequence continues at coordinate 25,604 of CAUYQG010137536.1, read as the reverse complement.
TATGTTCCTAAGCATGCCAAACTTTTCCCTGGACCAAGGTATCATACAGGATGCCCCTTTCCTGCTTTTCTTTTCCCCATACCTCCTATGGCAAATTTTTCTTCCTCTTCTGTTTTCTGCTTAAGTCGTAAACCTTTCTCTCATGCATTTTCTGTGATACCCTCTAGCTCACCACTCATTCGTATTATATATCTAAGTTGTAGCCTTCATAAAGCATAGTGCAGCCTATATTCAGATGATGGTGAGAGATGATGGATGGATGGATGATAGATAGATAGATGATAGATAAATTAGATAAATAGGTAGATAGATAGAGATGACAGAAAGATAGATGATAGATAGATGATAGATAGATAGATAGATAGATAGATAGATAGATAGATAGATAGAGATAGAGGAAAATAGAAACAAACACACCAATGGCTATTTTTCTTTGTTTAATGTTTGCTCCCATTAGCCCATTTCACGACAATCTTCATGGGATCTGTTTTGTCCACTGTATTTTCAACATCAAAATGCTCAGTACATTTTTGTCAAATGAATGAAATCACCTTTTCTCTATTTTCTTCACTTTATTTGAAATTATGTAGCTGATTTGCATCTATTTCCAGTAATTTTACTTAGAAGTCTGACGATTCCCTACCCTGACCGCTTTCTGCTGAGTGAGAAAGGCAGGGAGGAGGTAATGTTCCACCCACTTTCTCTTCACTGCAAAGCACTACAAGGAGAGCTGCACTGCAGGATATGTTTCAGTGCTATGTTTCAGTGCTTCATGTGTTTTTAATTCCCATTGATCACTGATTTCCTTATATTCATTCCCATATGACCAATTTCCATATTTACTGGAGTTTTCATGCAAGTGCATGTCCATTTATTAGCTTTTTTTCATCAAAATGAAGCATATAGTTAAGTCTGCTTCTCTATAGTTTGTATCTTGGAAAAAAGAAACCCACTCCAACCTTGTTTTAATATATAAACTAGTATAGGTAACTTTTATTGCAAGTACACATAAACATTTTTCTTGTGTTATTTCACTCCCAGCTTCTAGCCAAAACATTAAAGAGGTAAAAAAAAAAAAAAAAGCTGTTCCTGCAATCCTTTCAGAATTTCAAGCCTTAGTCAAAAAAGTAAGTCCCAAGAATCTTTTCAGAAATCCTGTTCGGGCACTATTCCCAGCCTAATTTTTCAAACCAAGATGTTTGGGCAGTCCTGGAATGCCAGGGATAAGCAGTTGAGGATTTTTATCTGAATCAAACCCAAACTCCAGCCCTAATTAAAATACCACAACATTGTTAACTCCTTGACGATGTTAGACTTCAGTTTAGTTGAACTAATTCCACTTCTGGAATACAGCCTCTCAGTTGTACTCCGTGCTGATCGCCTATAATTTCATGTCAGCTCTCCTTTCGCTTTTCAAAGGCTAGAAGTATTGTCCCAGTTTTTTGATGCTACGCTGACATCACTGAAGTTGCCTAAAGAAAGCAAAAATACTACAGCCAAATCACACAGAAATGGTAGCAAGAACTTCTGGAGCTTTCTGTTTTATTCATTCCCCCTTCTGATGACTAAGGATGGTGCAAAAGATGTCTTATGATGCTTTATCTATATTGACTTATACATCTTAGAGAAAGAAATGCCTCGCTATATATGTGTATATATATATATGTATATATTTATCTATTTTGTATCTACATATAGAAATAAACAAAGATCTATACATTTTAATTACCAAATGCATTTGATGTTGGCCTTTGATTTCTTAGTTTCCTATATAGGAAGCATGGACTGGCAAGACTAGTGCAAACCCTGTGTGTTTATATCCCAAGTATATGTCATGTATGCTTAAAAACCACCACTCTGTAAAAATGTGCCCTAAATTCTGTGAAATTCCATCAGAGAAAATCAGCAAAGGACACATGTTCTCTGTCCCTCATCGCAAGACCATTTCACATTTGCATGCGCCTTTTTATCCTGGTGCCTTCAAACCTTCTAAAGAACCCCTAAATTTAACTTGCACGACCTGTTGCCAGTGTGGCGGCTGTTTCCTCATTACTATTTCACTCAGAGTTCTGGAGCCTAGCATGAAGTCAAATGTAAAGTGACAAGTTAAAACCAAGGGGCTTCAAAGTACAAATTGTATATGATCTCCTTGCCATAACAGAATAGTGTCATTGTCCTGTAAAATTAGAGCATCTATGCACTTTTACTCCCGAGAATTAGCAGCGTGAATTCTATTCAGTGGCTGATGGAAAGTCCAGGGAGATTTGGAAAGGTTTCCCAGAAGAAGGAAATTAGTGATCTTCCAGATTTCCCATATACATACTTTCCTTAAATTATAAACATATTATTTATTAAATTGAATGATTATTTTTGCTGGGTATCTATCCTAAATGCATAAAGGAGTGAGGAAAAGCCCAAGATGTTTCTTTCATGGAGTTCACATTCCAGTTGGGAAGACAGTTAACAAACAAATCAATGTGAGAGGGAACTCCCAAAAAAGTGGAATTATTTTTTCAGAGGACAGGCTCTTTGTACTACAGGCTTCCCCTAGGTAAGTGTTCTAGGAAGCCATCAGCCTCAGGATACCAGCTAGCGTTGTTGTGAGAGGCTGCGTTTGGCTTCAGTGAACTTTTCTGGAGATTCTTTCAACGCGTTTACCTATTTCATGATGGGTAATTTACACGAACAACCCATACCACGCTGAGCGTTCAGCAGTTTTTGACCAAAAACAGCATGACCCTGTGCCCTACTCTCCCATTCACCTGATCCTACCCTGAATGACATTTTGTTGTTGTTGTTTCCCCAGATGAAAAAAAGTCCTCAACAGAAAAAAAACATTTTGCCAATGTGAAAGAAGAGAAACCAAAAACGGCAAAAGCACTAATAGGCATCAAAATGGACAAGTTCAAAAACTGTTGTGAGCAGTAGAAAAGGCATCTTGATAAGTATATTGCATCCAATGGAGAGTACTCTGAAGGTAACCGAAGTTTAAACATGTAAGAATAAATAAATAAATAAATAAATAAATAAATAAATAATAAATTCTGGCAAGTAGGACATATGTTAGGTCAGCGGCGATAAGCATTGCAGGGAGAGGTGAGACAGGAAAGACAGATAGGGCTGGGCAGAGGATAGAGAGTGGTGAGAGAGGAATGGAATTCTAATAGTGTCAGCAGGGAAGTCATCACTACATCAAAGACATGTTGGGAACATCCTCAAAGAGTCTTGCTGGTAGGGTATCTGAGGAAGAACAGGCTAGGCAGAGGGAGCACTAAACACAAAGACCCTGAGAGCATGCCTCATGTGCTGGAGAAGACTTGAGAGACTCAAATGAACAAGTGGGAGAGGGATGTCAGGGAGGTCAGAGGTAGAAACTCCAAGTAGAGCCCTGTAGGCCAACGTAAGGACCTTGCCAGTGTGTTTTACTCTGAATAATATAAGTAGCCACTGGAGGGTATAATAGTTTCCCAGGGCTTCCATAACAAATTACCACAGACTACATAGTTAAATCAACAGAAATGTATTCTCCCACAAGTTTGAAGGGCAAAGGTCAAAGATCAAGGTGTTGGCAGAGCCATGCTCCCTCTAAAGGCTCTAAGGAAGAATTCTTCCTTGCCTCTTTCACTTCTAGAGGCTCCAAGCTCTCCTTAGCTTGGGGTTACATCACTCCGACCTCTGCCTTAGTGTCCAGGTGGCCTTCTCCTCAGTGTGACTGTATCCTCTACTCTTCTGTATCTGAGAAGGACACTTGTCACTGGATTGAGAACCCATCCGGATAATGCAGGATGATCTCATCAGAAAGCCTTCACTCAATAACATCTTCAAAGACTTTTTCGTTTCCAAACAAAGTCACATTCCCAAATTCCAGGGTTGAGAAAATAAACACATCTTCTTGGGGGAAAAAGGGACAACTCAACCCACTACAGAGGGTTTTGAATAGAGGAATGTCAAGAACTCCCTGTGTTTTAGCAGGTTCATTCTCGTTTCTGTAGTGAGTGTGGATTTCAGGGAAGGGGGAAGACCGCATAGCAGAATGCCGGGGACCACAGGACTTAAGGAAAGAGCTCAGGTGAGGATGTGGCTTATACCTGAGCAGTAGCAGTGAGGGTAATGAGCAATGGCTGGATTCTAGATATATATTTGGAGGAAAAGATGACAGAATTTACAGAGGATTTTATGTGAGATGTAAAAATAAAGTCAAGGGTGATTTCAAGGTTATCGACTTGAATATCTGTAGTTATTTCTGATGTATGTGGTAGGAATGCCTCCTTTTCTCTAAAGCTTTTACATCACCGAGGTCAAGGTCATTAGCTCGCTGCCACTTTTGCTCCATCCATCTCAGGTTGAATGTCATTACTTTCTGGCAGTCTTCCCTGACATCAATAGATTGGATTAACATATCTCTGTGCTCTGTGCCCTAAGTTTATTCCTATCATAGCTGTTTTTGTCAGTTGTGTTAGCTTGTTTTTGCATAAAACCCCAAAAGTTAGTGACTTAAAAACATGTATTTATTTCATGATAACTGGCTTAGGTCTACCATTCTTCTGGTCTGGGCCAGGGTCTGCTGATCTAGGCTGAACTTGCTCATGCATCTGCAGTTAGCTAGTGGGTCAGCAGGAGCAGGATAATTTATGAATCCACCGTCTGAGATTTCTGAGATGATCCTTGTCTCTACGTTGTCCCTCCTCCTTCACAGACTGACTCGGGATTGTTTACAAAGCAGCCAGAAGGTTCTAAGGGCATGAGAGCAGTGGCTGCAAGATCGCTGAAAGCATAGATTCAGAAGTGGTACAATTTAAATTCTGTCAAGTTCTTTCGGTCAAAGCAAGTCATAAAACCAGTCCAGAATCGAGGGATGAGAAAATAGGCTCCACCCATCTATAGAGGAAGCTACCAAGTATTGTTGCAAGTTTTGCCATGTGTTCCGTCATTTAAAATAATTGCTTTTCCTTGCTAGATAACAAACGCCACCAGGAAAGAGAACAGGTCTCTGTTTGTTCATTCTTGTATTTCTAGACGCTAGACATTGAATACATATTTGCTAAAGAAAGGAATGAGCCAAAGAGTGAATGAAAGAATCAGCAGAAAGATGAACTAAAATACAACTCAGTCTGCAAATGGCATGATCTCTTGGTCTGCCTCCATTTTCTCTTGACTTATGCCTCAGAATCTTTATGCAGTCAACAAAACAAAAAATGGCAAAAACAAAAAATAACCTGTATTTGCAGGTAGCATAAACTATTGCTTCTAATCAAAGATCAGAATCAAGATAGACATATGCAAGAAATGGTCAGCATAAGCATTATTTCTCAAATTTTATAAATATTATTAATATTTGCAATGACTTTTTAAGGGAGTTGGATGCTCATTTGCTTTATATTAAACTAGAAGAATTAATTATTTTATTTTTCTTTGGAATAGTTGTATGTCTCTATACAAATACAACAAATACATCTACTTACTTCTTGAGCTATGTTAGGTGTTATGTAGACCCATTTTCTCAAAAATTCAGAGTTCAGATGAAAATCTTGTTTGCGTAAGTCATTTGGTCCTCTTTAGGAATGCCTTGCAGACACCAAAGTTTTTCAAAAGGATTCTTTTCTTCCCTATTAATGCTCATCTTAGAATCTAAAATGCAAAGGATTCATTAATGGTGATGTGCCTTTATTGTTAAACAATGCCATTGTCTGGGAAACTGGTAGTATTTTACAAATGGAATACAGTGGCAAGTTATTATCCCTTTTTTGCAGTGGGAACATGTAAGTGCCTTGGTAGTAGAGATAAGAATTGAATTTAAAAACCCAGTGCCCAATCATTTTCACTAATGACTTCATTCCTAAAGCTCCATCCATTTTTCTTTGTGCTCCATAGACCACAAAGAATTTGCACTACCTACCAGCAAGATCCTTTTAGACTCCCTTACATCTTTCAAACCCTCCTTAATGTGAACTTCTTTCGTCACTGAACCTGAACATCTTCCAGAGACTTATTGATCTAAGTACATCAACGTGTTGTTTGTGCTGCTTGTCTGTCTGTTGCAGTTAGTATAATAAGTCTATCGGGCTATTCAATTTTGTGTTTGGTAGTGTGCTGATGTTTTGTACTCAGTACACCAGAGGTGTAGAAACAAAGTAGTAATCCAAGAACCAATTCAGTGAGAACTCCTGGAGACCCTTCACCTCTCCAGAGAATATTATTCCAAGAATAAGAACATTTGGCCAGATGCAGTGTCTCACACCTGTAATCTCAACATTTTAGGAGGCCAAGGCAAGAGGAATGCCTGAGCTCAGGAGGTCAAGAACAGGCTCAGCAGCATGGAAAGACCTCTTCTCAGTAATTGAAAAAAAAAATTAGCTGTGTATGGTTGGTGCATACCATTAGTTCCAGCTACTTGGAAGGCTGAGGCAGAAGGATCACCTGAACCCAGCAGGTGGAGGCTGCGGTGGCCATGGGCGTGCCACTGCACTCCAGCCTGAGCGACAGAGTAAGAAAGAAAAAGAAAAAGAAAGAACATCTAGGTAGCATAAGTGGATTGAGGAACTATCTGAGAGTCCTGTGGATGGACACGAGAGAACAAGAACCCAGTTATTTAAAAATTGGAGTAAAGGAATGAGAAAGAAGAGTTGGTTCTGCACCAAATAAAAATGATTGATAGCGAGGAATTTATGTCTAGCAGACACTGAGAGAGCAGGAAGATAGGAGTGTGATCAGGGACCTAGGTCTCTAAAAGTCAAAAGATGGAAGAGTTAAGAGGTGAGCAGGCTTGGTCTCAGCCCTCCAAGCAGATCTGACAAAGTCTTGACCGATCCAAAGGGAACTAGAAAAAAAAATTGCCCATGAGAGGAATCCTGGTCTGGGTAGACACGGACAGGCCTGAAGAGACAAATTATGTTGAGACATTGTCTAAGGACTGCCAGTAAGGTGAATCCTGAAGGTGCTGATAGCTGGAGGGTATTAACTGACTCCATGCCTTGCTGCTGAACCACAAGTGTTTATCAAAGGGAGACCCGAGTGGCATTCTTTCTCGGCTGTTATGGAACTTTCCAGCAGATTTAAAATATTTGGGAAAGAGCTGAATGCTGAATTAAACCACTCTTTCCACCCCCACTGTGGCCAGTGGGGATGGAAGGGAGGACTCTAAGCGAAAGATCATTTAAATTCAGTCATTCTGTTAATCAGCATAATTTTTTAATCATTTGTGGTTTGGGTACCCTTTCTGGAGGTTGTACTTGTCATTATGTTTATGGGAAATTGACAGTTACTAATTGTTTTTAAGCTTGAACTGGTCCTTATTAGAATTCAAATATATCTCCCACTACTGGGTCCAATATCTATGTAATCATTTATCTTATAGTGAATTTTACTGTAAGCATAATATTTACAAGAAGCAATTTGTCATTCCCGGGTTAAGCATAGAAACTTCAATATTTTTCTGGATAAATATGCCCAAATAACTAAGATTCAAGCAATAGACGAGAGCAGGAAGCTCCTAAGATAGCATTTTATATTAGAGTTGGGAGGTCTGCTATCTGGTTTGACTCTTATCATTATTGTTTTTACAAATATAATTTTCCAATTATTACCCACCATTAGTATTAATGGCATTAACGCTGGTAATCTGTCTCACTAAGGATTTCAAAGTGCGGTATTTTTTCTATGCTAAATGAGTTCCAGGGCTCCAGCAGTGATTCCCACCCTGATTTGCTACACCCAATGTCTCCAAACACAATTAATTTTAATTCATATAAGAATATACCATCCAGCACTTTGGGTTAGGAAATGAGGTGGCAGACTCTCACAAACAATTCTGGAATATTTCAACTCCCTAAAGGCTTACATCTCTCATCTAATTGACACTCTATCCCCCTGTTTCTCCTTGTCATTTAAACATTGTTTCCCAGAGCCGGGGAGTCCAGATGAACACATGCGGAGGCAGGGGAACAAAGGAGGGACAACTCGTTAGACTGTGACCAGGAGGTACAAGTACTCTGTAGCGCGTATGGTCTGTGTCTCCTTTCTGTGACCTGTTCCCCAATTCTCTCCCAACATTCCAGTCACATCTGTCCCCACAGCCCACTCATCCTCTAATCCGTGTTCTGATTGCCCCAGCTCGTGGTGTCCTGCCTCTATACACATGTTCACACTCCCTGAAACACACAGGCAGTGTGTTCAACCGCCCTGTCTTCAACGGTCACCTGAAGCATCACCTGGTCTTCAGAGGCCTGCTTCATGACCGTGTTTTGCCTCCATCCTTCTGCCTGCTTTTCCTGTGTGTGGTGGTACGATATTAGAATCAATCTTTTTGCATAACCGTCCCCATCATTACCGCTAAAAAGTGAAGGCAAGCGCCATATTACTTTCCCACGTGTAGCCCAAGTTCTTGTAACAAAACGCTCATTGCATCGTGTGGAATGAATGAATGAATCCTTGCTCCTCATTCCAGTGCACCAGGGGCCAGCACTTCCCCCAGGACTCTCTGAGTGCCCGCTGCATGGTCACTTACATACCCCAAGACTCACGAGCATACAGGCGCAGGTATGATACCTTACCCACCTTAAGACCTCACCCCCACACAGCCTTGCATTCACCAAATGAGGTTCCATCCCAGCTTAATTGAAATCCGACCTTCCCTTGGCATGCTGATCTTTAGCTAGCTACTAGAAGAAGGTATCTCTGATCAGATTATCACTACTATGAATTCCTGTGTTACTGTAACTGCAAATTTGTTCATGCGTTCATTTTGCCAGTAGCATGTGTGTTGAAAAAGAGAATGGGAAACCAGTAAAACATGGAAATGAACCCCTAATGGTGGCATTTGAGGAAATAGGAGAGGACAGATGGGAAGATATTTCTGGACCAGGGAGCTCCTGGGTGCCCTTCACAGTGTAACCACACAAGCCTTTTCCTATTCCTGTACAGAAGGTTGGATCTGCTGCTACGACTCTCTCTGGCTCTCCTGAGAACAGAATTTCTATTTCTGTCTTTTATAAAAAGGTAGAGGCACCATTCCTTCTGGTTGTCAGGGCCAAGGAAGGAGCCCCCCTTATACAATGGCCAGAAAAAGCCACTGACAGACGGAGAGTCGTCTTTTTTCTACATTCAATAGACACCATAATAACACTTCCCAGTTTAGAGATAAGCAACTAAGCTCAATGGAAACAGATCTGTAATAATTATAGCAATAGCATACACTGATTAAGTGTGCTACGCTAAGTCCTTTCTTTTATTTTCTTACACCAACCGTAGAGTAAAAGTTATTTTATTATTCACATTTTACAAACAAGCTAAGTAACTTGCCGGTGGTCACAAAGCTGATAAATGTCTGAGTCAGCACTGGTGCCCAGAAAGTTATGACTCAAATCCTAAACATGCCTTCTGGAAGGCATCCTCTGGCTTAAAGAAGAAGCATCTCATTATGCTTACATGTCGATATACAATCTAGCACTACTGGGACTGTTACAACCATCCTTTATATGGCAAGACATTTACATCAGACTTGTTTTATAGCCTTTTATATTCATGAGGGTACAGAAGACATCATTTTGAATCCAATGTTTGCATTAAACAAGTGGTATAGAAAATATAAATGTTTTGCTATTATTTTCAGTGCTTTTTCTGCAAAAATTTATGAAACATCTAAAGTAGGTAAAGGGCACTGTCAAAATGGTGCCTGACTCAAAAGAGTAGACAACCTAAAAAATAATATTAAGACTTCAATAATATTGCAAGTCTGATCTGTGTACAAGCTGTGTCCAAATAGATACAAAAAGCCTGGGAACTCACCCATCCACTCAAGAGCAATCAGACTATTGGATGTCAGAGACATAAAATAACTGTTGTCTTCACCCTTTTACTTTCGGGCAATTGTTTCCTAAACATTGTTATAGTCACCAAGTCTGTATACTTCAGAAACTCCAGATCTTCGCTAAATCTCATGGAAGTGTGTGTTGGCATTTTTCTTGAGATTTCTTTTAAAGTATCACTCTGTCCATCAAGTCAGAGTTCCTGTAAGTGTGGTGTGTTTAAATTCTTTATCTTTCATGACAGAATGTTGCGTCTCCACAGCTACAAAAATGTAACTGGACTCCTTGCTGTTCCCTGCCAATATTGCTTGCATGTTTATGCTGCGAGTTTTAAATATATTTAACCTATGTTAATTGGCTCCCGCCACACTAATGCTGTCTTCTACAAGACTATGATCCATTCAGTCAACTAGTTGGTTTGACTGATTTTTCTTTGAATTGACCTAATTGCCTGGCTGTTTGGGCATCTGCAGACATCTTTACACAAAGAGAAGGCAGGCTTCACATTAACTCACTAAAAGAGGGTGATTATTTTCTTCTGAGATCCGCTACAGACTTATTGAGCGGCTGTTGGTAAGAGTTACCATCATATCTTCCCTCTCCTCTTTCTCAATATTAAAATAATACACATATATAACAATCCAGAAAAGCTCTGAAGATGCTAAAGGATGAAGTAAAGATACATCTGTATTGTACAGAAAGAAGGTTTTCTTTTATTCTGAAATGCCAAGGAGCAATATGAAAAAACACATATCAAATTTAAGTGATTTAAAAAAAAAATCTTCCTTTCAGTGGCTCAGTTAGGTCCCTTTGGATTATTAGTCATTAATACATATTTAAGCAGTATTTTGTATTTACATTCCCCTAGTTCTTTAAAAGTTCACAGGGGTTCATTTTCTTTCCAAATAGATATTCCACTTAACAAATTGCCTGTGTTCTTTCACTGACGTCTGTGCCATTCAAGTCAAGGCACTGATCTCATTCAAAACTCAGACTCTTCTCCAGATGTATTTACCTGGTTCCCGACAAAAGATCTGGGGTACACGATAGCAAAATGGGAAAAATCACAGCATGCTCATAAAAATCGGGTCGGGTCGAACCCCGCGAACCTGGTACGTTTTTCCTCGGTGATGAACCAGTTCTTAGTGACAACATTTCTTATCTTACAACTGTGGCATGAAGAGGGAGCCATAGCTCTTCTGAGACACAGTTCTGCAAGCCCCAGCTGATCCACGCTCTCGGATCGCGTGTCTGTGTCTCCTTCTCTCTCCCTCTTGTGCCGTCCCTCATTCATTCACTCTCCCATCTTTTTGCCATTGTGCCAGCTCAATTTAAATGTATCTGCTCTGTATCCCTTCATGTGGAGAGAATCCATGCAAATCAGGAGCCGCGGCTCTCCATGCCTGGTTCCCAGGGAGGACTCGGCTTGAGGAGGTCACTCGTTCACTGCCGCTCCTCCCATGATATTTTTTCCCTGATTGCAGAACTGCTGTGTGTAAACAGGGACTGAAAGGACTCAATTTACCGCAACTGCTGCCTGGCTTTCCTTACAACTTTTTTTTTGGTAAAGGAACTTACCTCCATCTGTCTTTTCAAGGTAGGAAGTCTGATTCTTCTAAAGACGTGTGTAATGCCGCCACTGTCTGCTCATTATCAAATGTCACTTGAATGCTTTATATTGTTGCTGGCATTAGGCACGAATGCTGTGGTTCCAGGTGCTTCACGCTTTTGTGACTTAACCATAGAGGTGCAATGCTTTAAGTGCCGAGTATTCTAATGTTGATTTTCCCTGCAGGCAGCTTCAGTTGTGAGATGCTAGAAAGATCCGCTCTCTAATCTGGAAATGCAATCCTCTATCAAGTTTGCCCTCCTAAAAAAATAATAATTTCTCAGTATGTTTTAACTTATCGTGTAGCCTGGCCAATAATAGGCAAGTGGAAAAATTCAGGCGCGTTAAGATTTTTTTTTTTTAACCTGGAAGCTTCCTGCAGCATTTTTCTACGAAAAATAACTAACTGTTGAAAATGTTTTTAACAACAGCAAGAAAAGAATAGATTTTACTTCATTCTGCTGCAAAGCAAAAAGCTGAAGGCCTTATTGCTAACAGGCCTGTCAAAGAGATTTATTCGTCAGTATTCATAAATTGTTACTAGGCTATGCAGAAGTATTACAATTAGTTAGGATTCAGTGACTGTCATTGTACATGTGATTATTTATTGTTTTGAGATTGAAATGGTTTTATAAAAAAAGTTTAATGTAGCAAGGCTTAAAATAAACCCTTGCGTTTTTATAACACTGTTGGAGATCATTTTTTAAGAATGATTTCAATAGCCAAATGATTAAGTTTGGATTAAAGATGCACGTAAGAGGCTAGCAGATTTGACAATATACATGCTGATTTATGAAAGCAATTCCTGGGCTTACATTACTTCATATGTGTCTCCTTGAAGTTACTCATACTAATATTTTAATCATCCCTTAGTCATTTCCATTTTAAAACATACTAAAATGTCATAGAAGTATAGACTCAAAAATCTCCTTTTGATTAGTACAAATATAATTAGAACATTCCAGTTACAATTTAGATTTCAATAAATGCAATATGTCTTTGAAAGTACTCCTTATTAATATAATTTTACATTTATTACCTTATTTTTCTAAGAAGGTTTTGACATGTGGCTGTGACAAGACTATTTAATCTCTCGCAGAGGAGAGAATTGAACATAAACAGTAAACAAAGTTGACAGTCCTGAAAAGAAGAAAAAATGATCCTCTGGTATGCTGAATAGTTCTGATGACATAAATCTTACATTTCATCTTCTAGGTAGATACTTGTAGTTAGTGGAGTTCGAGGGAAAAAATTTATTATCCACATAAAATATCTCAGTGCCAAAAATGTGCAGTTCTTTTTCTTTTTGATACAGAGTCTTCTGCTGAAAAAAATGCACCCTGATTTTTGAGTACAGTACAAGGCATGAAGCCCTGTCATTGTTAGCATAAAGAAGACATCTACACAAGTATTACTGTGCAGAGGGCAATCTTTCTGTCTCTGGCATTTGTTAGGTTACTGTACATAGAATTGAACAGATAAATACGTTCTGCTTCGTGGCATTTTAGTGATCCTATTGGTATGCAGGCTATTCTGCTAGGATAGCAAAAGAAAAAAAAAATATATGTTTTATAGCAGTGGGTAATAAAAACCCTTCACAGTGAGAGGAGGAATTTGACTTATTTCTTACGCAGTCATTAGAATATCTTTAAAACTCTTTGAAATACAGAGTTGTAAAGTAAACTGAGGCTTCCCAGGAAGGGCTAATTGAATGTATCTGTTTGAACCATGCAGTTGGCCATGAATATCTTCTCCACAGACCCTGTCACTGGAGAATTCCATCACACCTTCAGCATTACAAGGAAAGAAAGGGATTCATCACTAACGATAAATGATGATAATTTTGTATTTAGGACGCGTTTGAGAAGAGCATTCTACACAGGAAAACCTTTAACAGATGGAGAGGTGTGTGGGATGGTCTGGTTGTGTGAACTTGAGACTAGTGTGAAGCCAGAGGCTGGCCTTTTAGAACAAAGGAACGCCATGCACTACTCTGTCAGCAGTTAAGCTGAGGAGAGACATAAAAAGTGGCCAAGGAGAGCTTCTGAGGACAGAGAAAATGCAAACAGCCAGGCATTCTCTTTTCAACCAAATTACCAGGGTTTGATAGGTATAAAGTCTCTCCCTATGGAATCTCAGACCATCATTTCAGAGAGTTCTTTCAAAAGCACATATTTTATAGACTTGCGCATTTGTTTGCAAACCTCTGAGAAAACTCTCCAAAGACCTAACTCCTATGCCTTAAGTTAGGTTTTACAACTATACATCCTAAATAAAATGGTCCGCAGCCTTCAGCTCCTGTGGGTTTCTTTTGCCTCATCTGTAAACTTGCCTTCCCCTAGTAACTCATTCCAGCAACTGTTCCAGATAAGTTACCTTTTACTCCATTTTAGAGTGCCTTCCAGCAGAATCTGTAGACCTGGTGAACCTTGTGGCTGTATATAAGACCGTGTTGCAACTCCCACCTGGCTCTTTTCTGCGGGTTTTACTGAGTACAGTTTGAAAAGATAAATTATCATCTTCCAAGGTTGTCGTAGAGGGTGTTAATAAGGTCTCTCTAACTTGAGAAGTCATCATGGAGGGCACAGAATCTTATAACCCTGCTTGAGGGAAAATGATGCCAGCAGATATTCAATGCCCATCCCACCTGTAAACATCTGAAATTTCCCAGGAAGGGTTATACAATACCACACATGTTTTCTAAATCCTAGAAGTGTTTGCTGGGTATGGATTGATTATGATATTGACTGAAAACTCAGAAGATACAGATTGTTTTATTGTACTCGTTTAAGTTTGTACAATACCATGGAAGTCAATAAAGCCCTCATCCCCATTTTTCAAGGATAAGGACACTGAGTTCCAGAGAGGTTAAGTAACTTAGCCAAGGCCACACAGAATCAGGATTTGAACCCATTTACTCTGTTCCTAGCTTGGAAACATCACACAATCATGTCTTTTCGGCTACTTATCTCTGATGTCTAAATATAGGAAGGACATTGCCTCCCTCCCAAAAAGCAAAAACACTTCTGTCTTTCCATTTGTCATCTGGATTCAGATATCTGATTCTGAGTTTTCAAGTCTATTTCATAACTCTTCATCTCCATCTATATGATCATGATAGTACAGTTTTTAAAAGTTGTTTCCTTTAATACATGTCAGGAATGGTAACTGCTGCAAACGTTTGTCTTTTACCTCAAGGAGTTAAGAACTAAATCAGATCTGTAATTGACTGACTTGTCTACTGACAGCCTTTGAAGTGCCACCACTCCCCACTTTTTTTTTTTTCTGTCTAAAGCGCAAGATTGACATCTCTTTATATGTTTGGAATTTGTCAGTGGTGTAAAGTGCTTGGTAATGATGGAAATTAACCTGAGGCTTTATCTAACTCTCTTTCTGAGCAGTTTCATTGAAGTTCTGATAACAATTAAAATTTTGATGCAAACTACTGCTCATATCAGAAAAAAATCTTCAGAATCTTCTGAGTAGTGATGGTCCTCTTCCTTGCCTTTCCCTGCCCTGGGTGCATCTGAATGAAAATTTCCCCCACTGGGAGATACCAGCACATTAGAAAAGCAGCAGTGAAAGGAAACAAATGAAGCAGCAATGCACCTTTAAATAATCTGACTGTGAAATACCAAACATAGTTATCTGTCCTTGTGGCAGTAGGTGTTATCTCCTTAAGGAGAAGTGAGTAAGAACAGGTCCACACCGGGAAGCATCTGTGGCCTTACTTGTGTCTGTTTATTTAGGATAGTTTGGACTGTCTCCTGCTGTCTTACCTCCAAGGCAAGCAGATGAACTATTATACATGTAACCCATTAAAAGCCGATTCAAAGACTGTGTTTATTTGCCCTGTTGTTATCAGATATCCAATGTAAACAAAAACCTGAGCAATAGCAACACAGAATCAAGTGGCAGAAGTGTGTAGAACATGGGTCAGTAGCAATTGAGCAAGCCACACATTTCTCATAACGAAGGAAAAACAATTTTGATGCCATTCTGTGATATCAGCATTCTTTCTAGATCTTATTTGAAGCATCAAGCAGATGGACTGCCCTGTATATATCCAAAGCCTCTATCTACTGGCAGGCAGAAAGCCCAAGAACCTCTCTTTAAAGTCATTTTAATATATCAGTTTTGCCCGGATTAGTCAAGTTAAATGTTGACCATTGGTACAGGAAAGGCTGGGAATTAATTTAAATTTCAGCTTACCCTGACATCATCTTTTGCTGAAGAGAGTTCCTTAGCCTGTGAGACATTCTTTTCAGATTTGATTTCTCCATTATTTGGTTGATATTCTTTCCTTGAAAAAAAAATGAGAGGAGAATAGAGGATGGTGGTTATGAGCTCTGTGTTGAAATAGACAGTCACAGGAGTTAAGACTGGCCAAAAACCATGTGAAAAGTTTGTCCCTCGTTGCTAAATTCTTCAGCAGCATAACTGAATTCCCAACCTAAAAAGACATCAATTTCCTGATATTAAAAATAAAATCAAGGATTTTTCCTCACTAAGAAAGGTTTGCGAATCTATTCAGACAACTTACTCTGAAATGTATTGGCAATCGGTTCTGATTGGACAGTTACCCACACGTTCATGCTGAAAAATACAACTTCACTAGCTAAGCTCCAGTTTGGAAAGCAAAATCAAAATTTGTAGAGCCTTAAACCAGGATTAGAAAATCTGTTTTGCTATTGTCATTGTTTTTTGTGACTCTTGTTTATATATATTAAATGTATATGTGTGTATACATATATATTTTTTCTATCAATCTTCTCCCAGAAAATTAACCAAGTACTCTCTCCACAAGTGAGATCGCTTTCCTCTATATTCATAATGCCTACTATTTATATCACACAAAGGAGTCTCTGATTGTGTTCTTTGCTCATATTTCCTTGGTTGTTTTATGGGTCCTATTCTTGTATTCCAAGTAGTCTGTGAACTATTTGAGGGTAAAAATCATACTGACTTTGTGTCTTTCATAGACCCGATCTCAGCATTAAGACCAGAGCCTATCCTTGATTAATATTTGAATGATTGATTGAATTTTTTAAAAATCCAGTTAGCTTAGGTCATATATTTTTTAAAATTTGCTTCAGGGGCAATGAGAGGATCATCTATCCATTCAAAATATTTCTTAAGTTCTAGCTATATTCCAGAGATTGGACCTCCACTCTGGCAGCATACAAAAATTTACACGTGCTCAATTTAAAATAGCAACAAGAAAATAAATTATTACAATGGATCAAATCATATATACTATGATCCCTCATTTTGGAAGTTAAAGGGAAAGGCAATTGGTGAAAGAACCAAAGTCAAAAGGTGAGAAAAGGAGGAGAATGAAAACAACAAATAGAAAATAAACATAGAAGATAGTGAGGGAATGGGGAAGAGAGAGAGAGAGATCTTGAGAAATGAGGAGAAAATGGTTTAGAAGATTTTAAAGAATTCGGACTTTGGCATTTCTTATTAGCCACAGTTTTCAGTGTTTTGACTTCTATCACTAAATCTTCAGATCCTACAAATAGAAGAGAAATCGTAGTTAATCTCTAAGAGAAATGATTCTTTGTCCTGAAGCTTTGAGTTGCTGAGAATGAATGCACGAAGACAAGTTGGAGTCCTAAGTAAGGATGATGGCTCAGAGAAAATAAGGTGGTTTTTAAGGTAAACTATGGAATAGTGAAGCTGATAGGAAATTCCATGGAGAGCACTGCCAACCATAAATCAAGTTCTAAAAGGAATTTGGCAAATCCAGTCTTACCCAGGCAGTCATCATCACCTAAGCAGGGTGGAGAGGGAGTCTGTCAGAGATGGCTTTAGGGCAGCTTCAAGACTACAATGATCGCCAGCCAGTGTGTTCCTGGAGAAAGTCTGATGTGCATGGAACAAGACTGGGTCGCAGGAAGCCATGCTGCAGGAGCAAAACAGGAAACTCAGTTGGGGTCCATCAACCTGGGTAGAAACCGGAACTTTCTATTCCCTTCTGGGTGCCAGGGCCCAGAGGGAAAAAAATGTTCCCAGTTCCTCCAGAGATTTAGGGTAGGTAAAGGCAATAAACATATGGATTTCCCTCCCCACTGGGATACTCTAACCTCATGCTAGAAGCGTTTTGTTTTCTCAACTCTCAGTCGGTTCCTTTTTCTGCCTTTAGCCATGGAGATGTTAAAGAGTATTTGTGAAAATCCTTTTGATTAGCAAGTGAAAAGCCATTGTCTACTGGCTTCTGGGTCTTATTAGATTCAGAGAGGGATGGAGCAGCCTGCAGGTGACTGTGGATACTTATGTCTAATCAATGAAAGGGATCTAGGACCCTGGTTGACAGCTCTGCATCTTTGATTGGAAAACAAAAACTAGAGGCATTTAATGTCATGTGATCTGGATTTGCACAGGAAGCATAATGAAACAGAAAGAGCACTAGGTCCAGACAGACAGACCTGGGTTGTCATCATGCTACTGATAATATTACCGAATCACTCTGAGTTCCAGCTTCCTAGGATGGAAATTTAAAATCCCCACCTCTCAGCTTCATAGTAAAGAAATGAAATTGCTACAGGCACCCGAACAATGCTGAGCTCACAGAAGAAACTTGACAGTACTTCTCCGTCTGCCCTTTGATTTCTGTCCAAAATGAAATTTATATTATCCTGGATCCCACTCATAGATACAGGTATTTAAATGTTTCGTGGCTTCATTTTACTCCGTAGCTCAGAAAAGAGATGTATGGGACACGCACTGATCCTAACTTGTTACTAACAAAGTATCTGAGGATAGTCGGACTTAAAATTCTTAGGACTTCTGAAGGGCAGTGAAGTGGATCTTAGCAAATCCTCAAAGAATGACCATACTGTGCTGTGGGTCATATTTATAGTATTGATTAAAAATAATATTTGCACCCAACTCTGCTTCTCAGGTCCTGATTAATATGGGCCAGCATGTGTTAATTTCTACAGTTCTTAAAATGGCATGGCTGTCTGTGCTCTTAGCCACTCAGGTGATAGACCCTGGCTTCAGAGCTTTCTTAATTTCCTTCTTAAGTGGCATCTGGGCAGGCCACTGTGAGTTTCCAATACCCAAGTTCCAAAGCCAGGTCGTGAACTTTTGGAAGACTTACTACGCATAGAAACATATAAAATGCATCGTAAGAGGACTCGTCTGTTTTGCTTTTTCGGTGTGAAAGGTGAGCACCGAGCACATGTCAGAAGAAAAGAAGCATCAGTACATGAAAAAAATCAAGAGGGTGTTTCACAGCTTTGTAGAATTTCTCTGATTTATTTGGAAACTATGTAAATGAATTCCTTAAACACAGACTGCCATTGATTTTTTTTCCTGGGGTTCATTGATTCCCTCATCATGGCTTCAGGTATGTGTTCTCCCAAAACATCTCGTATTGATATATCTTTCCCTCTAATCCTGTCCCCAATCCATTATAAGTATATCATTAAAACCTGTTTAATTTCCTATGAAAGATTATATTAAGTGTACTTTTAGTGTAATTATGTCGATAGTGAAAGATAAACACGTATTAGGCAGTGCAAAATGCTGATTATCTGTCAGAGTAAATCTGTTTATTTCAGATATAGCAATCTGACAACCCCCTGGTGTTAATCATGAAAGTACATGCTTGTGCCAGGTACTGTTTGGTGGGGTTCTGACAGTGAAATGCACTCAATGGCTTCCTGCTGTGACGTAATCTTCATCATATATAAACCCATATGCATGTGTAACTGTCATAAAATGCAGGCTGTAGCTCATGTGTTTCAAGCATGTGTGATAGACATATTTTGGAGGGGCGGTTTGTACATACAGGAAACAAAGTATAACTTAAGAAGCAACAACGTCCAGTGTGCATTAACGGTTCTGTGTAGGATGGAATGGCTTCAGAAATGGGAGAGTGGATTAAAGGGTTAGGCTGCATTTTAGCTTGTGTCCAGGGCTGAGTAACGTCAGCTCAGAACCATTTGTATTAATCCACGGGGGGAAAAAAGCCAGTGGAAAAAAAGGAAAAGGAAGACGTGAGTCTGGTAGAAGAGGGTCATCCGATTCTCAATGCAAACATACTTTCTTTATTCTTTTAACTTTTTTCCCTGAGATAGTAGTTTCTAAATATATCCTAGAAATGCTACTGACTGCCAGCTGCTATTGGACATGAAATTCCTCTTTAATGAGATAAAACAGTATCAGGAAGTCAACATGTCACATGTGCCGGGGCTGAATTTCACCAGGTTTTTGTGCAGCAGAAAATGAAGAGGAATGAAAACGAATTGAATATGCAGACACAGTTTGCCAACTCCTCTGAAAAAATAATTTTGTCTGACTTTATTACATTGTGATCATTTCCTGAATGCCATAAGATGCTGAGTAGAATAATAAAAATTGATACGTATATTGACATTTCAGTTTTCTAAAGAGAAGCTGAGAAACTATAAACAGCATTTGGCCTTTGCAACTCTTCCGACCAGCCATTCGTATGCTGACTAATTCACTTACTCGCAAATTTCTCGGTCTGGCCTTAATATGAATGTCTTCTAAAATAATTTCTCACCAGTAGAGATTATGCACATCTTTAGTTTGATTCAGAATTTACATGTGTAGTTTGCATAATTTTGCATCAGAGTGTCTGCTTTAAATTAGGTAAAGGTCACTGTCATTCATAATCAAAAAGAAGGTGGATTAAAGGTCACAATTCAGTAAAAAAACTGATTAGAAGTAGAGATTTGTGCATGTGATTCAGTATCATTGGATAAGTGGAAATATGAGTCAACAAATTAACCCCAGTATAAGGGTGACCTGATTCTTTGTGTTCAAAAATCTCATTCATGGATTTTTTTTTCCCAGTGCATAATTTGTTTGTCTCTATGTAGCAGTGACAGTTACTTCTGTTAATACTTTTACCACTGGGTGTCTTTTATAATGTCATTTGGATTTAGAGATGACATAAATGACAATTTTATCTCCAAAATAAAGTAGTAAGTTCTAATGAATTAATAATAGACACATATGGATTAGAAAGTCCCTAAGGACCTATGGTTACTTCTACTGTTTTTTCCCTGAGGTGGTTCCTAGTTCTTCCACTCTTTTTAAAAGACCGAGCTGTCACAGCATATTTCTTCTCTTACGTAACTCTTTTATACCTCTCACGGACACTTAAGAGCCCCTGTAAACCCTTCCGAATCTTGATATCTACTCAGTATTTCTGCCTGTGATTAGAATAGGTAAGTATTAAATAAATGTAGCTAGTGGCAGGCAATTAGGCTTTTTTGATTTGTTGAGATTTGTAAGGTAGGGTTGACAATGACGGATAAATAGAAAGCCATTGCAAATAAACAAATGCTAAGATATAGCGTATATTCTGCTCATGGTCAATTTGAACATCTGAAGAAGGATAATTGATGTACCTTTCATTTATGTTTGGAGGTTTGGCTTAAGAACTGAGGTGTTGACGTCAATGCTTATGGTAACAGAACTCACGTCCATTACCAGAATGTAAAGAGTCTGATTTCCTCATTTTATGATACTTCTTTTCCTTTTCATGTGTACTCTTGACTAAAGGGGAAATCTTGCCTTCTCCCGTAGTTGTTTGTCTACACTATTTGTTATATTGGCATCTTAGTACAGACCCATCTACTGAAAAAAAAGAAAGAAAGAAAAGAATGGTAGACAAGGAGACACCACCTTTTTAAAGGAGACATTGTTTATTTTTTCCAAAGAAAATCAAACATTTTTAAGGGAACTACAAAGGTTAAATGGTTTAAGCAGATTATAATTAGTTAATTTTGTTAAACATATATTGGATCAATTTTACATTATTTTAATTACCTTTTGGAATAAATGGTTTGGTGAACAAATTCACTTGATGTTCAGGATCAAACAAAATTACCTTTCCTCTGGGTAGGCTTAAGTTTCACAAAATGATTTGAAAATGACCTCCTTTGCTTTCATCTAAAAATATCTTTGGATTTAGAAAATGATTAAAGTTGGATATATTGTGTTTTAAGCCAATCATAGATTATCATTTTCAGAGCTTATTCTTTCTTTAAAGAGGAAAATAATGAAACTTCACTAAACAGATGTTCCCCCTTTAAGGAGACTTGGAATTCATGCAGTACCATGGTATTTGTAAGGTTGATTTAGCTCCTATTTCTGCCAGAAGGCATATAGTGTATTCTGGTAAGTTTATGATTTTTTTTTCTTACAAGACATAGAAAAGAAAGTCAACGGATCATTAAATATCATGACCAAATCAGAGATGTTCTGATTTATGTCTCTGTTGTGTGTATGTGTGAGTGTGTATATGTGTGTGTACCTATGCTCATACCCATAAAGAAGTCATCCCTGAATTTTAAACACTAAATCCCAGGTAGTTAGAAGGTACATTTTTAAAAAAAAATCCCATAACTATCTTTCACCCATCCCAAGTTAAGCATCTAGGGAACAGTACTGGTAAAGTGCAAACAGAACTGGCCTTTTCTTTGGCAATGTGAAGTTAGCTATCCTAGTGTCCAATGATATCTACCTTTCTGCGTATAGTGGTAAATCTCAGCTAGGAATGATTTTTGCTTCTCAGGGGACATTTGTTAATTTGTAGAGATATATTTAATTTGGGTTGAAGGTGGGTGGTGCCTGCACTGCTGGCGTCCAGTGGGATAGAGGCCAAACATGCTGACAAGCATTCTAGAATGCACTGGACAGCCCTCACAACTAGACTAATACTGCCCAAAATGTCTATAGTATTGAAAAGGAAAGCCTTCTCTTGTAGGATAGAATGAAATATTTTTTACATTTTCTGTCTCAACTCTATAGTACCTCTCTCTCCAACCCCCAACCCCACATCACCCTGCTCTGCCTCTGGCCAATGACTCTCAATCCCTCAGAACTCTCAGGACACCCATCGTTTAATTCACGAATGTTCCGCGAACTCTAGTTTATGGCAGTCCTTGGTGTTAACACACCACTGTATACTTCTGAGTTCTAATGACAGATTTATTTTTCTAGATCCCATACTAGACTATAAATGTCCTGAGAGTTGTACTTTGTATTGCTAACATCCGCAAAATTTGTGGAACATAATAACTATTCTACCAAGATTTGTTGTTGAATGCAGTCAAGTTTATCTCTAGGAACAATGCAACACAAGTTGTTTGGTTTTAGTTTAAACAGTAGGTATTTTAGACACTATTTCAGGCAGTGAGGGTTGGATATATAAGCCTGAAAACATAACTGTTTAAAAAATTTTTAAACAGTCATTTGTGAGTAGGGGGTCTACCTGCATATTTGTTTATATCTATATAGCCGAATATGTTTTAAAACATAATTATGTGTTTGTGAAACAAGGCATAATTATGTGTCTATACATGTGTGCATATATATATAATTTTAGAAAGATATACATTTTAATGAAGACTTTCTATGATTGTTCAAAAATATATACACACACCAAAAGAAGCATTTTTACATTTACATCATTATATTTTCCTAACTCTAATGACTGTTTATATTTAATATTCCAAATATTATATTTGCAATACAATTTTTTTAGATTAGAAAATATAGTTTATTTATAAAGAAATTAGAAAAAGAGAGACTCACTTCCCCAAGGTAGGGAAAGAGGCCAAGGAAAACATGGCCCAGCCATATCTTAAAGAGCACATGGCCACCCCATATCTTAGCAAGGCAATAACAAAATGTCCTGCAATACATTTTTTAAAAAGCACTATTCACCTATAAAGAGCATGGATGCCTCTAATAAAATTACTGGTACTTGTTTTCTTGATTTCTATGTTCTAGGTTATGAATATGTCAGTAACAGTACTCAGTTATGACAGTACACTTGTACAGTTAAATAATAAGTAAATAGGTTAATTTATTGATTGATATCATCAATGCAAGTCCAGGATTATTTTTTACATCAATTGTTACACTTTCAACCATAATATTCATGACTGTATTTTGACAATATTATGCATTTGTTATCAGGTATTACTCCATAAAGAGAAAGTGCAGTCTAAACCAGACATGTCTCTGATTAACAAAAGTCAATGCACATATCAATGATCTATCACAGAAATAAGGAACTGAGTACCGCATGTCCTCACTCATAAGCGGATCTTGAACATTTACCATAATATAATAAGAAAGGGATTGGCAGCAGCGGAACACTGCCAGAGATGGGAGAGGGAGGCACATGACATCAATAAGGGTACCTGATGTCAAACCAGGAGAAGTGGAGATCAAAGTCAGCCCCAAACTTTACCTGTACAGGGACCATTGTCTACCTAATTCTGAATTGTACCCTGCATCTTTAAAATAAAAAATTAGAACAATGATAACAACAATGAAAATCAATATAAGCAGCTAATTTGGGTAAACTACAAAAACTCACTTCAACAGAGCTTAGAGGTCAAGCACAGCTTCAGAGCCCGAAAGGTAGACATTCCATTTCAGACTCTGCCATTTAGAAGCTGTGAGAACTTAAACAAGCTATTTAATTTGCTAAGCCTCTTGTTTATCTGTAAAATGGGGACACTATTGATATCTACTAATAGCTATCTACCATGGTTGTTATATAGATAAATTATATTTTAAAAGAATTCAGCCTATAGACACATAAATTGGTTGAATAATTGATGGCTATTACTAACCTAGCAGTAGTTGCAGAAGTAACCATGGTAGTAATAACAGCATTATACAATTATCTATACATGTGATAGACAGGTATCATAGAGAGGCAGCAACAGAGAGGTATGAATCCGGGATTTCTTTTAAAATCTGGAAAATCTGCCTAATGATATTTCCACAACTGAAAGTGGGATTGATGAGGGAAAATTTTTACTGAAGAGATCTTCTTCTATGACTTTTTTTACTGCAGCCCTAATATGCAGCATTACTCATGTTTCCTGAGCCAGTTCACCTTGGGGTCCTTTTGTCCACTGCTTTAATCCCTGTGTCTTCTTTCTTTGAGTTCCATTCTTCCATTGCATGGAACACTCATTTTATCCCCCCTCAGTTTTATGATGCTGCCTTCTTACTTGTTTGAAAGAATTTACAGTAGATTCCAGCTTTAAACTCCTTTAGTAAATCTAACAGTACATCCCCCCCCTCCCCATTTCTTCATGTCCTGCTATGGCTTAATAGAGCAACAGACTCTTAACGATAAACCCCAATTGTTTTTCAATAGGGTGCATCATAGATAAGAGAGGCTGTGAAACATGAAAATGTCTCATCAAGCTAGAGAAAAGAATTCCATACTTCTCTCTCCCACGGATCAGTAGGCCAATGGGCCGACCTGCCTTTGAGAATAGCTGATCACAGAGCTCAATCAATACGTTCCGAATGGAACTGGAATTATGAACATTTCAAGTGAGTGGTTCTATAAAGTCTAAAATAATCAAGAGTCAAATTTTCATGAGTTTTTTGTTGCACTCATTAATTTAACTTCTTAGAATAAGACAATAATTGTAGAGAAAATTAGACCCTTGGCCCATTTTGTCTTCTAAGCCTTCTAGGTCAATTTTAAAAATTGCTCTTTTAATCTTTATATGAACCTAAATAACTGAATTTCATAAAATGCAGTTATTATTGTACTTTGGCAATTCTAACTTTTATTTTTTAATTAATTTTAAAATGACTGAGAAATACTTTAGGCACACCACTTACTTCAAAAGTTTAAGAAAATAAAATGCTTTGACCATATACAGGCATTACTCGGAGATATTGCAAAGTCAGTTTCAGACCACCTCAAACAAGTGACTATCACAATAAAGTGAGTCACAATTTTTTTTATAACCTAGGGCATATAAAACTTGTTTTACACTATTCTGTAGCCTATCTATGAAGTATATAATAGCATTAGATCTTATCAAACAATGTGCAAACCTTAATGTTAAAATATTTTTTTTTTGCTAAAAAAAATGTAAACAATTATCTGAGCCTTCAGTGTTCATAATCACTTTACTGATGAAAAGTCTTGCCTTGGTATTAATGGCTGCTGACTGATCAAGGTGGTGTCTGCTGAAGGCTGGGATGGCTGTGGTAATTTTTTTTAAATAAGAAAACAATAGCCGGGCTCGGTGGCTCAGCCTGTAATCCCGCGCCTTGGGAGGCTGAGGTGAGTGGATTGCCTGAGCCCGCGGGTTCGAGACCCACCTGGGCAACTTGGTGAGACCTCATCTCTACAATAAATCAAAAAATTAGCCAGG
>CAUYQG010137535.1:0-40673 GCA_963574415.1 Tarsius wallacei | reverse complement strand
CCGGGAGCGGCCACTGCACTCCAGTCTGGGTGACAGAGTGAGAATCCAACTCAAAAAATAAAAAAAATAAATAAATTAAAAAAAATAAAAGATACATTATACAAAGTTTATGGAAATCTTTCTTTATGGTCAGTTAAACTGGATAAACTTGTTTGCAGAGTTTTATTAAAATTAGCTGTAACACAAATAATACACTATGCAGAAGTAAAATTTGGTCTTCTCTTTTGGTCAAGATTTTCATGTGATATTAGTAAGAGATGGTAGACAATTCTTATTTGCCTTTGGAACAAACTGCAATGACAACAAGGAGGGGAGAGAGAGGGACAGATTTAGTTGGGCTCGTGCTGTCTTTATTAGGTCTTATTTGGGAAATGGAGTCTCCTTTGTACCAAAGAATAAAGGTGTTTGTCTTTCTGAAATTTTTAAATTATCATTTGGGCTAAATGAATGACTATTTTATAGAGACCTGTGATCCTATTTTGTGATGCCAAGTGTTTTACCTTTGATATTGGACAAGCTTTTTTTCTTTTTTTTTTTTTTTTTGTGTTGGAATCTCACTCTGTCACCCAGACTGGAGTACAGTGGCACGCTCCCGGCCACCGCAGCCTCGACCTGCTGGGCTCCAGCGATCCTTCCGCCTCAGCCTTCCAAGTAGCTGGAACTACAAGTGCGCACTACCACGCCCAGCTAATTTTTTGATTTATTGTAGAGATGAGGTCTCGCCATGTTGCCCAGGCAGATCTCGAACCTGCGGGCTCAGGCAATCCACTCATCTCAGCCTCCCAAAGCGTGGGATTATAGGCTGAGCCACTGAGCCCGGCTCCAGATAATTTTAATGAAAATCCTAAGATCAATTTCAATTGGCCTGCTTAGATCTACTCCCAGGGCCAGGGTAAGTGGGAAAAAAAGCATCTCAAACCAAGGCATAGGGCTAAGAGTGAAGAAATTCATAGTGCTGTTACCAGAAGACAGTAGAAAGGACACTGAGGAATAAAATGACTGACTCTTATGACACCATCCTTGAAGGGATGGTGGCAGCCTGTGTCCCATAGCTCCATATTAAGCCAGGAACTAGCCTTCTCACATCTGCACCAAGCTGTGGAGGGAAGAACCCAACCAGAGTTAAGAACTAGTCACTGGCTGCCCAGGTAAGGAAGTCCAATTTATAACGTGTGGCACTCCACTCAAATCCGAAAAATTTAACCCCTAATTTCTCTCCCTTTCTAGGCAAGAATGGGCAAGGTGGGTTTGCCTGTTGATAACTCACTACGCTTACCTGCAGAGCCAGCTCAACTCTGTGGAAAAAAGCAGTGGCTGGGATGGTTGCTGGGTCCACACCCAGCCCTGATTTAGAGCAGTCCTTTCTTTGCCAGCCTTGGTCTTCAGCTGCACTCCTAGGGCTTTGGTCTCTGTTGGGGTTGTTGCCCCACCAAGTCCAAGTTCTTGAGAGTAAACAGACCTGAATTGGAAGCATGACATGTAATAGATGTAACTCCTTTGCTCTGCGCTTCATGGGGTCATTAAGCTTCCTGGTGAATATAATTGAAAATGAAGTTGATTTTAATACTGCAGGGACTGTATTTTTCTTTCTTCCTCCAAACCCCACCTTTCTACCTGACCTTTTCCCCTGCTCTGTTTGGCAGCTGCTGTCTCTCAGGAATGCCACTTGGCTCCAAGATATTCGTGGTGCATTTTTGATGGGATTTGCATTGGGAAAGGCCAAGAATCTGCCTCATTCTGACAGTATCACATCCCAAAGCTGCATAGCAACCTGTGCTTTCTCCAGGGCTTCTATCATGTGGATGCGTTTAGAGCTGTAAAGAGAAGGCTCTATTTTCTCTACTCCCCAGGGGTGGTCCATCACTTTTGCCACACTCCACCCCTCCCCCTTCTTCAAATGCAAAACCTCCCTATGGAGCAGGGAGAAAATGCTGGGACAAGGCCCGGGCAGGGAAAGGCAAACACTGGTCAAAGTGTTCGCTCTGATTACACCGTTACTGGTGAGACAATGGCTACTGTGAACACAAGCAGGCAGGGTTCAATGCAGCTTTCTTCCCCTCCTCAATGTGACTTTGATCCAGCCAGGGATACCCAGGAGGAATTTCAGTCTAACTGGGGCAACTCAACCTGGAAACCCTGCCTCGCTCTGTGGGGTGGCTCCTGTCATGACTTGGGAGGTTTTGGGGACCAAGCTTGGAATGTCCCATGAACATGGGCCACTCCCACCCCACCAGAGTCAGAGTCTCCACACAGCAGTCCAGTTGTTATTAGCACACGTCCTTGGCATAGAAATGATTTCTAGCACCAAATAGTATGCTGTTGTCTCTCAGCCCAAGCCCATCACTGGTTTATGATGCAGTGGCTGGGGCTGCCCTTTCTCCCTGCCAGCTGGCGCTGTGTTAGGTTCTGCCACCAGAAGGCACCAGAGGGAGATGGCAAAACTGGAGAATGGAGAAGGGACTCTCCCATCAGCTACTTCTGGGCAATCGCAGTTTTGTTTCAGTCTCTAGCTTTGGCAACACACTCAGTACCAGCCACTTAATCATTTCTCTAACCAATTATTTACAAAATTCTCCTACTTTTAAAAAAAAATCCATCTCTGTTTTTTTGTTTTTGTTTTTAAGCAGTCTCAGCTCTCTGTGTACAATTTCACTCACAACAAAGAAGAGAAACATCAACAGCTGGTACAATAGGGAGAGGGGGTCCCCTCCTTCTTAAAGATCCAATTTCGTCCTGGGTGGTGGATAAAGCTAAGAAGATAAAAAATGACCTTTCACCTCTGGGAACAGTAATGTGAAATTAATTTGAGGCTTTGAAACTAATGAGTTGGCTCATCCTGGTGCACATCCCGTGAGTGACACAGTATGTGTGGAGCCAGCAACCTCGTGATATTTCTTCCTCAGATAGGACTTGGGAGGGGAGAAGGGATGAGAAAGAAACTCATGTTTAAAAATAATCCTCTGAGGAGAGAGATATACCAGGATACTAAGTATCCATAAAGCTGGTGTTAGAGGAAGGAGGAAGGGGGGTGGGGGGGGTGGAGAGAGAGAGAGAGAGAGAGAAGGAATTATGTGTTAGAGGAAGGAGGAGGGGGGTGGGGGGAGAGAGAGAGGGAGAGAGAGAGAGAGAGAGAGAGAGAGAGAGAGAATGAATTATGTGCCTTTAATCTGCTTAGCTTTTCACTGCCGAATAGCTAAACGGCTCAGACAGGCAAGAGTATTGTGTGGTGGTGAAGTCCATGAACTTGGAGTTAGACTCCTTGGGGTCTAGGCCTGATCTGTCACTTTCTAACTGTGTGTAATCTTGGGCATCTTTTTAAACTTGTGTTTCAGAGAGGTTTGGATTAGATAGTGCATGGAAAGCACTATGTTCAGGCTTAGACTCTGGATATTTTTGTATTTCCGATTGATGATTGAGGGAGCAATTTGAGAGTGATTTATCCACAGAACACAAAGTGAGTTTTCTGTTTTGACAAGAGGCAATGTCTAACAGCAGAAGACAAAAGTAGAACCAGGCTGATGTGAATCATAGGGAAACTGGTTTTGGTACTACCCAAGAACCAACTGTCTCACAGGTTAGCTGACCAACAGTATGAACGGCTGCCTGGGGAGGCAGTGAGCATCCCATCCCTGCAAGTATGCAAGAGGCTCTCTCCACTGTATGAAAGGATGGGTTCCATTATTTCTAAGGATCCTTATCCCTGTTCATATTCTGGCTCTCCCACTTGCGAATCGTGTTGCCTGGTACACTGAATCTCTTGGAAACTGGGTTGCTTCATCCATGGATCAGCTAATGGTGCTATTGGCCTCACTCTTATGATCACCTTTCCTTTCCGCTTTACTCCGCCCCTCCCTCCCACAAACTGATGCTCATAATGTGGTAGGCACCGTGCTTGGCTCTGGAGTTACTAAAAGGAAGAAGATGGTGGTATATAGGTAGGGTCTGGAAAAAAATTCAAACATTTAATGAGGAAAACAGAGATGAATAGATGACGATAAAGCAATTCTGTAGCTACACTGATAGAGATATGCTCTGGGGGCATAGAGGAGTGGCATCTAACACGGCAGGGTGAGGTAGGAAGGCGAGTGAGAGAATGCTTTGGTATTGGGCATTGGTGCAATAAGTGATGGTGGAGTATTTCCAGCAGAGGAAACTGTATGAACAAAGACCCGGGGACAGGAACAGCATGGTTTGCAGGGAACTACACAAAAGGCAGCACAGCTGGGATGTAAAGTATGAGACAAGAGTGATGTGAGATGAGGCCGAAGAGGTAGGCAGGAGTTGGGTCATGGAGGCTCTTGTCTTCCATGCTTCGGAACATACCTTCTAAAATGTAAATGGTGGATTTTAAGCAGAAGAGTGGCACATTCAGGTTTCCATCTAGAACAACCTCTCTGGGAACTGTGTGGAGGATAAATTAGAAAGAAGCAAGGCCAGGCCACCAGCTGATAGACTGTTGAAGTCGGAAAGTCACCTGCGCCAGAAGTGATGATGCCATGAACCAGGCTTCTTACAGGGCTGTGGTGAGAACCTAACAACAGGGTGCCCAGGGAAGCTTGTGGTAAAACATAAACTGCTTCCCACATGCGAAGGGTCATTATAATCATGATCACTCTATAAAATTTTAGACCGGGGCCCATCATATAAACTGGGTCCTCTCATCACTTACCCAAATAGTGGCCATAAAATCCATACATTTGGTCCAAACCAGTATACATGGTAGACGTGCTTAACAAGAGCCTTTAAAAAAAGTAATGAAACCACTGTTTTCAGAAATAATTTTGCAGATGCTTCTGGGATACAAAAGACTAAATTTTGGCACTGCTGGAAAGAATGAGGGAGAAAGGCACAATATTAAATTTCAGGCAAACTTGAAATGCACAATTAAATGCAGGCAAATGGGGAGGGCAGACGATCGTCTCTGAATAAAACTTCTAATGGATTTGGCACAAGAGGGCACTGGAGATGAGCCCAAATGTCTCAAATTTGCTGAACTGTTTTTGCAGACAGCTGGGAATTCACCAGCATTATCCTCTCTTACCAGAATATTTTGGATTTTGTAGACGTGCCCTGGAATGCCCCAACTCAGGGAAGGCTAGAGGAATGTCTCAGTGCTAGTGTGTTTTCTGCTTCTAGTGCTGTTTATGGCAGAGCTGAAAACTGTCTTTGAAATTAACAATAGATGTGCATAAATCTTCCTCAGTTACCTAGCAACTGATACAAGACAACGCTGAGGTTCACACGGCTGGGTGGAGGTAAACCTGTTTTAGGAAATACCTGGGACCATTTTAGTAATACTTAGAAATTGCACAGAGAAAAATAAAAAAAATTAACAAGACTAATTAAATGTTTGAGTTTCTTTGCTCTGTGTGTGTGTGTATGTGTGTGTGTGTTTAGTAAAAATTGAATCAGATAACAAAAATCTTTCCTAAATCTCTGAGGTTTCTAGCAACAGCAAGGGTTTTACAAAGACTACCTAATTTCTGAGGTCACTTCCAAAGCTAAAATGTTTGGCCTTTATTAGCTGTGTGACCTTATGTGTAAAATAAAAGATCAGATGAGGGAATTGTAGTTTCATCTACATTTCTAGGATGTATAGGGTCATAGGGTTTTAGACTTCAGTTTTGTTGAATTAGACAATCAAAGGCATGTGGTTGGAGTCAAAGTGGATTTTTTAAAAAGAAAAGGTGTTGAAATAATGAAGCCAAGAGGCATGTGACTTAAGGGATAAACACACACACATATACACATAAACACATATGCATATATACATACATATATTCTCTGTGCATGTGTATATGTGTATTTTTATTTATAAAAATTAGTTTATACATTAGGCTTTAGGTTACAGATTCAATGCTACAGGGCCCAGCAGGTGACACAGCTATATCCTGTGCTCAGGAGCCACAGTGATCCAGAGAAAAGGGCCCTGTGCTTCCAGATCTGGTGATTTTTTCAAAAAGCCAGATATCCCAAAGTTGTGTGGAATCTCCCATTAAAAAAAAATTGACAACTCATTCAAAGTTTTAAAAAGTACTGTGTGGACTAAACAAAGTGAATCTGCCTTAAAGCAGAAGTTCTGAACGTGTAATTCTTTTTTAAAAAATGATATGGTTGATTAAGGCTCACCTTATCTGATGGGATGAAGAAGAACTTGTGTAGGCCACCAGCTCATATAGTTCATCCCATGCCACCTACATATCAGGCACTGTGCAAGGCACTTTCCACATCTGTCATCCTCAGAACCCTCCGAAAGGTAGGTATTATTATTCATCATGGGAGTTTGGCCCCTAGTTGTAAGATGAGGATACTAAGGCTCTGGTACACAGAGGGCAGGCTGAAGGTCATGTAACTCCTGAGTCGTAGAGCTTCCTTTACAAATCCCATCTCTCTGACTCTAAGACTCTAAAGCTGCCTGCTCTTATGAGTTTGACACACCTGGAAACTTGTGCTGGAGAAGTGTTAGGAAGCTAAATTAGTTAACTAGGGCTGCCATAACAAAATACCACAGACTGTGTGGCTTAAACAATAGAAATTCATTTTCCCATAATTCTCGAGGCTAGAAGTCCAAGACCAAGGTGTCAACAAGGCTACTTTCTTCTGAGGCCTTAGTCTCTGGCTTGCAGATGGCTGTTTTCTCCCTGTGCCTTCACGTGGTCTTCCCTCTATGTGGTGTGTCTGGGTTTCAATCTCTTCTAAGGACATCAGTCATATTGTGTGAGAGCCTACCTGTATGACCTCATTTTATCTTACTTACCTCTTTAAAGATCCTGTTTCCAAGTACTGTCACATTCTGAAGTATTAGGGATTAATACTTTAACATAATAATTTTGAGGGGATACAATTTAGCCCATAACAGAAGCCATTCTTTTTTACCCCCAGGTATCCCTTTAATATTAGTATTCTTATTAGAGGGACTGAAAGAGTTTTTCTGGGTCTGGGAGTCAGTATAAGACAGGGTATTAGATTATCTGCGGGAATATGCTTATCTTCTGACCCCCAAGGAGGTAGACCCGCAGCTTCTCAGTCACAGACCAGTTCCTGGAGCATGGTGAGTTCGCACACTTGAGCCCTGTTAACCAGCTCCCAAACCATAGCTTCAATATTTTAGAATGCATAAAACATGAGATCATATTTAGCAATGGCACCATTTTTTTTGTTGCTTTTTTTTGGCATCACTGGCTATATCTGCATGTCTTGATTTAAAATAACGCTGATGTAGATGAGTAGCATTATTGATCATATCAAAAATTAGAAACTTCAATGTCCAACAATAGGGTTTAATATGACAGGATTTTATGCAGCCTTTGGAAACTGCTGTGGAAAAATACTTGTGATGTGAGAAAATAATCATGACAGATGAAGTGGGAAAAAAGCAGGTTGCAAAGAATAGGCATATTTTAGTCCCAATTTTTTTGAAATCAGTTTACCACATGTGTGTATGTGTATGTATATGTGTGTATGTGTCTGTGTTCATCTGGAAGGGTATGCTCCAAGATAGCTCTCTCAAATTGATGGAATTACAAATGTTTAAAAATGTTTCTTCAGCTTTTCTAAATGTTCCATATTTTCTACATTAAATATATATTACTTTTGCAATCAGAGGCAAAACATTAAAGAAAAAATATTGATAACCACTTAGTTTATAGAAAGTTTCCTCTAATGTAGCCTTTTTCCTAAGGAACTCTCTCACAGCTTTTCACATAAGACATCATTTACAAAAATTCAATATACTCGCCATTTCCCACACATAACTCTCAACCACAATTACCTAGATTCTAGAATAAGTTCCATGGCAGGCCTGTGAATTTCTTCTTGCTTTTTTTTTTTTTTCCATCTGGCTCCATGTTCTTATTTAAAGGAATTTTAGGAGTGAATGCAGAGAAAGGGTGGCACCCCACAGAGCCAAAATAATAGCCCTAAAAATAAGTAAATAAGTGGACTAGTTTAAGGTGTCTAAAATATCATCCAAGGAAACCCATAAAGAAGCAGGATGTAACTTCATAGTGACTTTGTTTCTTCTATTTCTCTTTATTTATTGGAGAGACCTTTTAAGAACACTACCTTTTTAATAGAACATGCTTTGAGTAGCTAAATAAGTCTATAATGCATCCTTTTACATAGGAGAGGTTTGAGGAGGATAATGCTGTAAGACTGGAAAGCAGCAGTAGAGATCACCAGGCCCAATGCTTGGCATCATTGATTCCCAACCTCTGAATCCCCTGGAGAGCTTTTGTAAAAGGTCAGCACTCCACAACATTACAGAAATAGAAAGGGCCTGGGGCTATGGGATGTGAAAGCTCTGATTCTTTTCATGCTCAGTCAGGTAGAAGGACCCTTCTCTCCATGGCTCATGCATTCTCCCTCAATATCACAATAGGTGATATCTTGAACACTTGTAGAGATGGAGAATTTTCTGCCTCATGAGCTAGATTGTTCTACTCTTGGACAGCTATGCCTATGATAATTATTTTTTTGCATGTATTTGGATTCCTTCAACCAGTTCAGGGATTAGAAATGGAGACACTTTTCACTTGATCTTAGCCAAAAGGCTGAGAAGTAACTGGGGACACTTTTCTAATGTAACTCAAATAAATCTCAAGGCCCCGTGTAGTTCTATCTTTGCATAGAGTCACATCTTCCAGAGCACAAATAATTACAATGGCAACTTTATCTGCAAGTTCCAAAGAATATTGTAAGGGGCCCACTTCATAACCCATGGGTAGCATTTCTCAGATCCCTTTTCCCTTTTCTTCTGGATTCTCTCATACTCAGCTATACCAGAGGTTCTCACTCACCAGACCAATCTCAAATCTCTTTAAGAGCAGCCCACTTGCCTTTTTGGGTCTGTTTATTTGCCTTCTCTTCTCAGCAGTACAGTATTTAGGTTAATTTTGCCTCTCTGACAGCTCTTCATCTCTTTCTCTGCCTTGCCCACTACCCAGATTTTCCACAACAAAGGAGAGTCTATGAAATGTCTAACAAACAGAAATCTTTCCCCCTTTCTTCTGTTCCACTTGGGCCTGTTTCTCTATACCCAAATCCTGATTTTGAATTTTTTTTTAAAAAAAAAGCTAGGAACTGGGGAAAGGAGAAGTTGACATCAATGATAAAATTTACTTTATCAAAAATAACAGAGAGGGTTAAAATTTGGACATTCTTGTGTTCACCACAGTAGTGACTTCCCCATCTTCCACTGCAGGATCACAGACTCCTACATGGGTTTCATAGTACTGCCTCAGTTTTTCTTATCATCTCCCCACCTGGAGCACGTGTCACAGTTGTTTACAAAAAAATCCCATCAACTACCAACTAGTGTCTCCAATTTTTTCCCCCATCCTCTGCTCTAGCTTCCTCCCTTTGATAATGTCTGTGGCTAAATTCTTCCCTGATTACCATTTTGGGGACTATTAAACAATACTGCTCTGTGCATCAATGACTTAAAGTGAAACATACACCATTGCACTTCGAATCCTAGCCTCTGCTTGAGCTAAACCTGGCTTTTGATCCCAGCTTTGTCCTTTGCCTACTGCATGACACTGGAAAAGTCACTTAACCTCTCTGTGTGTCAGCTAGCTCATCTGTATATGGGCAACCATAATATATAACTCAAAGTGTTGTGAAAATTAAATTAACTCAAGTAAAGTACTTAGCATAGGGAAATGTTGGCTCTTTACATACACCAATATTTCCATTTTCCTTTTTACCATCCTTTTTTGGAGGGGATGGGGAGAAGAAAAGAGCGTTATTGCCAGGAAGTGAAGAGGACCTGTGAAAGACTTAGAGTAGGGGACTGCAAACTATGCCCATGGGCCAAATTTAACCTACTACCTGTCTTTGTAAATAAAGTTTTATTGAAACACAGTCATGCTCACTCATCTATGACTGCTTTTGCACTATAATTGCAGAGTTGAGTTGTTATAATAAAGACTCTATGCCCCATAAAACCTTAAATATTTCCTCTCTAGCTCTGTCCAGAAAAAGTTGTCAATTCCTGATTTACAATATAAAAACAGAATCGCTTTTCCACATGGTCTACCACATATGAGATGAATGTCATATAAGGCTTTCTCTGTCAAGTGAAGTGGTTGGCTGTTGTCAAAGAGTTTCTATATCTAAGAGTCAGCCCTCACTGACAGCAAGAGTTAACATCTATGAGGCCCAATCAAGAATAAGGTAATGTTTCTTAGAAGCTTGACTAGTTCAGCTGGGCTCAGTGGGTCAGGCATTTTGGGAGGCCAAGGCGAGTGGATTGCCTGAGCCTGCGGGTTTGAGACCAGTCCAGGCAACTTGGTAAGACCTTGTCTCTACAATAAAATAATAATGAAAAAAAAATTAGCCAGGCATGGTAGTACGCACCTGTAGTTCCAGCTACTTGAAAGGCTGAGGCAGAAGGATCACCGGAGCCCAGCAGGTCAACACTGGGGTGGCCATGAGTGTGCCAATGCACTCCAGCCTGGTGACAGAGTGAGATTCCAACTCAAAAAAAATAAAAAATAAAAATAAAAGAAGCATGGCTAGTTCTATCAGGAATACAAGAAATGGAGTATGAGATGGTATTGCAATTCTGATAAGGCTACTGGGATGGGGTACCCAAAGGCTCATGCAAGTCTGTGTGTCTCTGCTTCTTCTCAGGCACAAAGCCAGTTGACACTTCACAGTCCTCTTGCAATAACAGAGGCTGTGTCAAGCTTTTTTCAGTGAAATTAAAAGGAAAATAAGTCTGTCATTCCTCACTGACCCTTCCTTACCTTTTCTTCTCTTTCTTATCTGCAGGCTGAATTCAGACAACACAGTTGAGGACTTTGAAATTGGTCCAATAGAACTTTCTGGAATAATGGAAAGCCTCTCTTCTGCACTGTCCAATACAGGAGCATCTAGTCACATGTGGCTATTGTGCACAGGAAATGTGGCTAATGCAACAGAGGAAGTGAAGTTTTACTTTCAATTCATTTAAATGTAAATAGGCTCATACAACTAGTGACTGCCATATTGGACAGCACCATTCTACAAGATGGCAGATGCAGCTGTTAGAATAATCACAGGCCTGAAGTCTGCGTGGAGCAGAACACAGCCTCCCCACTCTTCTTCTCCCTTCCTACCAACCCCCTCCCACCACTTGTTACAGACTGTGATGTGAGCAAAAATACACAACAGCTCTTTTGATAGGCCTGCGAGACTTGGTGTTTGTTGCACTAGCTAGGCTGCTCTGACTAATACAGACTCAAATTCTGGCAACCATTGTTATGAAAAAAGGACAATTCAGTCTACTACTCGGCCATGTTATATGATCAAGGAATGTGAGGGGCCTCTGTTTGGATTTAGTTTTCAATCTAGTCTATGGCATTGATTATCTTGTTTAGAAGATGAAAGAGGTGACTTCATGGGCACTTAGCATCTTGGCCCTACTGACCTCAGCTGTGAGCTACGGAGGAAGGTTCGGTTCCATTTCAAACTAAGTTCCAATTGCTTTTTTACAACTATTTTAAATTGTACATGTCCCATACATGACAGAGAAAGGGCCATCTGGTTTGATGATTTTTGGCTTGCAAAAAGAGAACACGGAAGAAAAGCATAACTTTTAATACTCAAGAGACCAGATTCTCTGCTGAAGAGGAAATTAACTACATGTCCAGGAGGGTTCCGCCAAGAGGCCAAACAGACAGTGCTCTCTTGGGGGAGTTCTCAGCGGGGCTGTGAACACCACTCTGACGTTTCTTTTGGTCCTTTTCAAGGTGAGAAGTTGACTTGCTGCTGGAATGGGACAACTGGTCTTTCTTTCTTTGGTAGCAGCAGAGAAAGGGTCTTATAAATTTCAGCCCAAAGTAAGAACAGCTAGGAGCACACCAGCTGCCACACCCACTCTGTTTGCCCACCTGTTTCTGGATAAAGCACTGCGATGCCTATTTTATTGTAAAGAGAATTAACTTTGGAATCAAATAGAACCTCTGTTAAAATTCTGAATCTATTACTAGCTTGGACAAGTGACTTCACTTCTCTGAGCCTTATTTTTTTTTCACTTAGGAATAATAGCCACCCACTTAACAGTGCTGTAGCAAGGATGAAATGTATGGTATCTATGGAAGCATTTAGAATAGGGCTTCATACAGAGTCAATACTCCAGAGGACTGAGGGTTTGAACCACACAGTTCCGCCCTGGCAAATCAAGGAAGCCTGCAGGGTGGTCCAGTAAGGAGGAGGTGGACTTACGAGTTAATTAGAACCTTGCTTTTCAAAGTCCAATGTGCATTCATATCACTAAGGGATTTTGCTAAAGTGCAGATTCTGAATTACTGAGATTATGCAATTTGAACGAACTCTCAGATAATTCCAAGACTGCTAGTGATGTAAGAGCAAGGAATTAAAGGTCTTGCCCTGATCAGTTTCCTTCTTCTGTTACCTACATAAAAGAGATGCACTGTCTACTTTGAGTTGTAGGGGTAGGGACTAGGGTAGGATAAAGATGATGTAAAATGAGCACACAGAAGGAAAATCTAGGCAGATGAGTAAAGAAATCATGGGAAAAGAGATGGATTAGAGGTTTTCAACCCTGACTAGACTTTACATTCACCTGGAGAGCTTTAAAAACTATCCATTATCTGGTCCGACCCCAGGAATAGTGATTTAATTGATTAGGATGGGGCCAGACATGACATATTAAAGAAAACAACTCCCCAGATTATTCTATTGTGTAGCCAGGTTTAAGAACTGCTGGCTAGACAAAAGAGGCAATTTTCCCAGATGGAAAGAATCAGGAAGGGTCCTTATCAAGATATTATGTCAGGTTTGGTTTTCGGGGGGCTGCTAGTTAGGAGAGAAAAAAATGTTCATGGAAATTGCAAGTAAGACAAGTCAATTGGTTGAAATCTTGAACAATCAGATCATTTGATCAAGTTGCTACAAAACACTAAATCTCTGCCTCTACTGAAATAACTTAGCTCTGGACCTTTAAAGCAACTTGTATGTTGAGAAGCCAAGGGTGAATGAGAGACGTGAAATCCATGTGATTTCTTGGAATTGGAGACTTTTTGTTCTTTCATTAACGTTGTGGTTCTGGTTGTCCTCTGTGCTCACAGAGGTTGTTGGATGATGTTCACTGGAGCATAGATGCCAGCCTTTTCTGGTAGTATTAGCCAGGCCTCAGTCCAGTGGTGTCGTGAGCCCAGCACAGCTGCTCCCACAAATTCTGACCAATGAGCTTAATTAATTTTGTTGTTAATTGACTTTCCACTCCTGAAGCCCAGGTGTAGGCTGTCTCCTTGTTACCAGAAGCCAGCTCAGACATGGCCCTTTGCCAACCTCGTCAAAGCTCAGTCCTCTTCTGAGATTCCCTAAGATCTAGGCATGCCAAGCATCTATGGATAGTATGGTTTTACAGAAGATTCCAAAAGTCCTAGGGTGGAGCCAACTCAGGCATTGAAAAATGTTTTGTTTCAACAGTTGCCATTAAACATATCTCTCTTCTGAATCCCTCTCCATACAGTAAGGGGATTCTCATCTGTCGCCATCCCTAGCCCTCGCCCGTTCTTTTATTCCTTCATGAGACAAAGGCAACTTTAGCTCTGTCCTAGTGTTCCACACTTGGCCTCCTGCACCCAGGCACAGCAAACACAAAGCCTTTCAGAAACTCAGACCCACCCTCTGTAGATACACCTTATAAACTGTTACCAGCATGTTGATGAAATCATTCCAGTGAGTGTAGAGCCAGACACAGTTCAGTTAATCCCAGTCAAAGAACCTGGCTGCGGGAAGCCTTTGCCTGAAGGTCATGCAGTCAAAAATTTTGCTGCACAATCACACATTGAAATCACATAGGGAATCCTTAAAATGCTGGTGGCTGGACCATAACCCCAGAGATTCTGATTTAATTGGCCCATGTATGGCCTGGGCATTAGGATTCTTTAAAGTTCCTTAAGTCATTCCTAATAGGCAGCCAAATTTGAGAGTCACTGTTCTATCTGAGCTGCCTAGTGCTAAAAGGCAAGTGAAAAGGACAACCACAGTTCTTATATTATAGTCACAATCTCCTTGTCTTTATTGTTAACCTGTTTAGTCTTGTTTTGAGTCTTTGAATCGCTTCAGTTGAGCTCTCCAAAATTCTACCATAGCAAAGTATAAACACAGAAAGTTTGAGAGGCACTCAGTAATTCTGAATCTTGTGAGACAAAGACGCCATTAGATGGCTTTGTGCGTGCTTGTGCGTGCGTGTGTGTGTGTGTGTGTGTGTGTGAGAGAGAGAGAGAGAGAGAGAGAGAGAGAGAGAGAGAGAGATATAGAGAGAGAGAGACAGAGAAATATCAATTCCTTGTGTCAAACCAATAGTCTTGGTCTCTGGATGCTTCTCAAGCATAGACTAGGGAAAGAGGGGAAAAGGTGTGCATGGAACCTCTCTCCTCTGTCTTTTTATGGTTGCCAGTCATTTGATGGAAGTTATAACAAACTCAGCCACTGCAGAAAAATGATACAATGACTGGAGGAAAGGTCAGGAAGAAAGGCAGTTTTTGAGCTGGGAGAAGTAGCCAGAGATTATGGGAAAACAAATTTAATCAAGGGGCAAACAGAGTGAATGTCTACTCAACTCCCCCCAAATCTGCTGTTATCGCAAACCCATGCTGGTCCTTCAAATACACCTTTGTGTGAATTCAAAGGTGTTCCCTTCTCCTGGATGCCCACAGCAAGGCACACAGAGAAATGCCCAAACAGTCCTGTATGTGCTTGAATGTGTGTGTAAGAAAGACAGACAGATACACACACACACACACACACACACACAGAGAGAGAGAGAGAGAGAGAGAGAGAGAGAGAGAGAGAGAACATTTTATTAGAGAGCTATCCCCAAAGACAGGAA
The DNA here is from genome assembly GCA_963574415.1 of Tarsius wallacei. NCBI lineage: Eukaryota > Metazoa > Chordata > Mammalia > Primates > Tarsiidae > Tarsius > Tarsius wallacei. Next base: position 25,825 of record CAUYQG010137535.1, on the reverse strand, counting down.
GGAATCATGAAAATCTGAGATAGCAAACCTAGGCTTCACTCCTTCTGAAACTTCTTCTCTTACCAGAATAAGGTGTTCGGGAAGTCACACAACCTTAGTGAGCTTTGTTTCCGACCTTCCCATGAATCTTGGGGTTCCAGTATGACAATTTTGAATATATCTAACGAACCGTAGACTGTGATACAAGTGAAAGGGATTATTAAAAAGTCAACTTTGCATCTTTGTGCTTTTATAGGGGTATTAAAAAGTATTAAAAAGTCCTCTGATCTCTGATTAAAGAAAGTAAGAGAAGAGGGAGAACAAAATTATATTTTTCTGTTATTACAAATGACTCATATGTTCACAGGTAAAACAACTTTAGAAATATAGAAAATTGCAAAGAAAATCTGAAATTTTTTCTTCCAAAGGAAAACTAGAATTTGTTTTGTGAGATAATTATTTACACATTTCAAATCTACTTGTATATTCAATTTCAAAGTGCTTCTTAATTCAAAACAATACTTGCTTCCTATAGAAACTGAGAATATAGAGATAAGTAAAAAAAAAAAAATCCATATTCTACTACCTAAAGTGATCTCTTAAAAAGTCAAGTAATTATTTATTATTTTACATTTTTGCATTTAATTATTATATAAGGAAAAATTTATTTTAGAAAAAATGAGATAGGCAAAAGATAAACTATTAAATCACTTGAAATTTTGTCCCCCAAATTATCCTAACTAGAGTATTTTTTGCTATAGTCACTGGACTTTTTTTTTTCCAAATATATGTGTGTGTGGGGGGGGTGTGTGTGTGTGTGTGTTTTTTTTACTCAGAGTCTCACTTTGTCACCCATCCTGGAGTTCAGTGGCACGGTCACTGCTCACTACAGCCTCAACCTTCTGGACTAAAGGCAATCCTTCTGCCTCGGCCTCCCAAGTAGCTGGGGCTCTCTGTGCATGCCATCATGCCCAACTAACTTTTTTTAATTTTTAAAGGTTTTTGTAGAGACAAGTTCTTGCTATGTTGCCTAGGCTGGTCTCAAACTCCTGGGCTCAAGCAGTCCTTCTCACCCTTCCAAAGTGCTAGGATTACAGGTGTGAGCCATCATACCCAGCCAAATGTGTATGTATCTTTGAAAGCATAACAGGTATCCAAAATATTTTGCAAATGTGAATTCATATTATTTTGTAACCTTTTTTTTTTTCTTTTGGTTGGAATCTCATTCTGTTGTCCAGACTGGAGTGCAGTGGCACACTCATGGCCACCGTAGCCTCGACCTGCTGGGCTCAGGAGATTCTTCTGCCTCAGTTGGAACCACAGGCACGTACCACCATGCCTGGTTAATTTTTCTTGATTTATTGTAGAGATAAGGTCTCATCATGTTGCCCAGGTTGGTCTGGAACCCATGGGCTAAAGCAATCCTTTCACCTTGGCTTCCCAAAGTGCTGGGATTAGAGGCGTGAGCTGCCCCACCTGGCTTGTAAACTATTTTTCAATATTCATTCAAATTTCCCCATATCCTATATAGTTTTTAATGTCTGGGTGCAATGTCATTGGAAGAATGTACCATTCATTTTTTTGTTTTTTTTTTCTTAATGGGTCCTTTAATGTTAGGTATTTAGATTGCTTGTGATTTTTTTTGTCTTAGACACAACACTGTCATGACTATTCCTTTAATCCCATATTTGTCCTTTTTTATAATTTAATTTTTAGGATAAAGTAGGCCAGTGGTGCTGCAAATTTTACGGTTTTTCAAAAAGAAGGATATATGCTGTTTAGTAATTTTTATCTTTTCAAATATGTTTGCTTTAAATATATTAGAACATATTTATAAGTGTATTTAATCTCACCTGCACTATCTCTTTTAATTTTCTCCTGATTTAATTTTTTTCTGATTATTTATGTCTGATTCATGCCCAGACAAGAAAATGTATAGACAACAGAAGAGTGCTCATTGGGAAGAAAGAGGAAAGCGGCCTGTAATCCCACCATTAAGAAAGAATCATCTCTCCAGTCATCCTTCTTGTGGATGACTCCCCTACCACCTGCGGTTTTAAATACTCTTTTTCAAATTGCCATTTGTAGGCTTCTGATCTGGAGGAGGCTTTGTTGGGGAGCTTCTAGGGGTTGGCTACTGTTCAGGGAGAATTTACTCCTTTTGTCACACTGAATTGTTTCTAGTAACAGAAATAAATATGCACCTGGGTTAGGCTGTACTGAGATACTGTTCTCTATTTTAGAAAGTATTTTTTGGACACATCTCTGAGACTTCCTGCAGGTATGTGAGGACAGCAGGTCAGAAGATTTACCTGGCTAAAAGTCAGATTTGTAGAAGAAAAAATAGAAAAGCCAAACTACAGAAGGCAGGCACCTATATATAGGTCAAGGGAAGTGGAACTCGCAGCTTCTTGCTACAGCTGATCCAGATTTGATGTTAGAAGACCTCAGGCAACAAGAGCTCAGCTCTCGATTTTAGATAAGTACTTTCATATTTCTGGTTATAAAATGAACACATGTTCATTATAGAAAATATATTTAAAAGGCAGAAGGAAAACAAAGTCTCTTCATTTCACCATCAATACATTGTAATGTGTTGTGTATTTCTTTCCAGTTTCTTGTTGCATATTTTAAGAACAATTACAGCCAGTCTATTCTGGTTTTGTTTTTCCACCTTACATTATAGCAAAGGCGTCTTCTCATGTTGACAACTATGTATGAGGATCTCTTCAAGTTCTGTTAGCAATTGTATTGCCTTGAGAGATGAGGAAGAACATACATCAAAGATGTCTGTGAACGGCAAATGCAGTGATAAAGCAAAAGAAAATTGTCTACTGTTCACTTACAGCTGACAGCAAGAATGCCTTTTTTCTTCCTTGGTTACTCAGCTTTGTCTTCCTAAGCAAGATAAAGTGGCTGTTGAATAGGTAAGGAAGACACTGCTGCTCATATACAAGCCTCAGGTGTATACAAGCCAATAAAATACTGACTCCTGCTCAGAGGAAATAGACCAGCAAGGACTAGATTAGGAGGGGGTTCTTTTAATGGCAGGTGTCAGGAGAAACTCTTGGAGCCCTGTTTGTGGGATGGGATTGGGCCTCATGCATGTGGTTTATTCAGACAACATTTGAAGTCCACTCACATCTTCCTGGTGTCTCTTCTTTGACCAAACAACAAAAAAGACCCAGAAACACTCAAACCAAGGGTGTTCCTAAGGGTGTTATCATCGTACCCTCCACCAGCCACATTTATGCGGGAGCAAGATATGGGGCAGAACAAGTTTAAGGGAATTTGAATAAGGTGTCACTTCCTCAAGATAGGAGACTTTCATCTGCTAGAAATTTGTAATGCCCTGATTTTGTTACTGGTCTTTGCCAAAAATTTTCATAATTAAAATGCAGATAGGTGATATCCATAATCACAATGTGAACACTCCCCAGAACCCACCCCTACCTCCCTCTCCTCTTCCACCAGATATAAGGTTATTGCAGGGCAGAGGTAGGTGTACAGTACCCCTGCTTAAAAAGTCAGGTGAGCATACTGTTCTGGTACTGACTATAACCCAGGGTTTTGATTACTAAATTTCCTCTCCCTACCCCTGCCAAAGCTACTGTCTTCAATTTAGTAAGTTAACAAAAGTTTGTTGAGCATTTGAAATGAGCCAGACCCTATGCTAGGCCTGGACTTATGACAAAAAGAAAATGCTGTGGCGTTTACCCTCTACGCCTATACTAACCCTTGGTGATGATGAGTTGTGAACACATAGATAAATACAATATAAGGGAGTCTATCCTTAATGTCACTGAGTTTTGGAGCATTTTTATCAGGGGTAGGATTAAGATGAGGTGAATATGTAAGTATGGGTTATATATAAGTATGGAATAGGATCCCATCTTTATTTAAATGTTGATTATTCCATTCATTGTGGACTTTTTTTTTTTTTTCGAGCTGGAGTCTCACTCTGTTGCCCAGACTGGAGTGCAGTGGCCGCTCCTGGCCACCGCAGCGTCAACCTGCTGGGCTCTGTCGATCCTTCCGCCTCAGCCTTCCAAATAGCTGGAACTACAGGCGTGCGCTACCACGCCCAGTTAATTTTTGATTTATTGTAGAGATGAGGTCTCGCCTAGTTGCCCAGGCAGGTCTCAAACCCGCGGGTTCAGGCAATCCACTCACCTCAGCCTCCCAAAGCGAGGGATCACAGGCTGAGCCACCGAGCCTGGCTCATTATGGACTTTTTGTTAACTTTGATTCTTCAGAACATCGTGAAAAAATATTGTTTATCTTGATTACTGAGTTTGCTGGCATCCCTGTTAAGTTTTGCTCCTGAGGTGAAGACTTTACTTGCCTTACCCTAGTTCCAGTCCCAAAACCAAACCAAACTTAACTCTCTGGGCAGTGAAGATAATCAGCTAATACTGACATGCAGTGGGTGTCTGAGTTGTGTCATCCTATTTTTTTTTTTTTTAATTTGGGGTATAGATAGAATGGCCTTGTCACTGATTTGCTGTGCTACCCAGGCAAACACCTTTTCTCGACTTGAGTTCAGTGTCTCTCATCTGTCAAATGCTAATTCAGTTATTTTTTGACAGTGACAGAAATATCTTCTTTCAACAAATAGAGTGCCTACTATGTGCAGGCACTGTTACAGGTTCTAGAGCAACTGAGGTGAAGAAGACAATGTGCTTTCTGTCTTGCAGTTTGGGTTTTGGTGAGGTCAAATAAATAAGCAAACAAGATCACTTTAATGTATACTACTCACAATATTAGTGTGTGGGAGAGATATCACAACAGGGGATCAGGGCAGTTCTCTCAGGGAAAGTGATATCTGAGCAGAAACATCAATAAGTAGGCATCATAGCTCTTACAACATTTTTTCCCCTTTGGCAGCTAATCTTTATTTTATTTATTTAGTTTATTAAGATAGGCTCTTGCTCTATTGCTCAGGCTGGTGGCATGATCATGCAACCTGAAACTCCTGGCCTCAAGAGATTCTTTGGCCTCAGCCTCTGGAGTAGCTGGGACTACAGGCATCTGCTACCATACCTGGCTTTTTATTTTTTATTTTTATTTGCATTTTTTGTAGAGATGAGGTTTTGCTGGTCTCAAACTCCTGGCCATACGTGATCTTCCTGCCCCCACCTCCCAAAGTGCTGGGATTACAAGCATGAGCCACTGGGCCAGGCTGTGACAGCTAATCTTTAATGAGCCTTAGTTTGTGCCTGTTATAACAACTATACATGTCCCAATTCATCTCTTTCAGCAACATTGCGAGATAAAAACTCTCGTTATACCCCTCCCCCCCCTTTCTTTTTTTCTGACAGGGAGACAGAGGCAAAAAGAGGTTAATTAATTTGTGGAGATCACCAGCTAGTAAATGTTGGAAAAAGAAAGGAAAGAAGGCACTGAAGGCACAGTGTCTTCAAAGCGTGCATACAATAACTTAACAATTACTTAATGAGCACCTACTATATCTCAGACACTTTACAATTAGATGGGGCATAATTTATTATCCTTCTTCTCCTCCTCATCTCCCAGCACCTAAAAAATGCGAACTAGATTCCAGGCATGGTACAACTTTTAAAATAGGTCTATTTGGGGGGTGGTGAAACTGTTCTATATCTTGATTGTGGTGGTGGTTACAGGTCTGCATGAATTTGTCCAAATTGGTAGAACTGTGCACTAAAAAGGGTGAATTTTACTGCATGTGAATTAAACCTTAAAAAAACTCAACCTTCATCCTTTCAGCTCCACTCCCCAACCCCCCCCCCATCTCCCCCTACAGCAGCAGGGGGTCATTCAGTACTCCCTTGCCCTAACTTGGGGACAAGGCTTGAGGGAAGAACCTTTGGAGGCAGGACCAGGTGAGCGCAGGGAGTGAGACCCCGTGGGCCAGGAGGCAGGGGAAAGGGAGAAAGTAGCCAGGGCCGGGTGCAGGGGAGGGATGGGAAGAGCCGGTGAACCGCGGGGCGAACCCGGGGAGGGCGGGGGGATGCCGGGAGAGAGGGAGGGACCTGCGGGCGGAGAGGGAGAGGCAGAGGGAAGGGCGGAGGGGGAGGCGTGCGCTCCGGAGTGAGCCGGGCTGCGAGGCGGAGACAGCCTGGCCAGCGGCCGCCGAGGGTGCCCGCCCAGGCGACCCGCCCTCCCGGCTGCGGCGCGGACTGACCCACGGACGGCGCTGCGATCAGGAGGCGCCCGGCCATGTTCAGCCGGAGCTCCCGGAAAAGACTCTCCAGCCGCTCGGTGAGTGTCCCCCGCTCGAGCGGGGCCGATCGCCGGGTACCTGCAGTCGGCCGGGAGCGCCCGCGCCCAGCCCCCCTCCGCCCCGCGGCCGCGCACCTGTGGCCCCAGGTAAGCCGGCCCCGCGGGCGGGGCGCGTCGGGGGCGCGTCCGGGGCACGAGAGAGCGCTCCAAGGCGCGGGAGGGGCTAGGTCCCGACCCAAAGGCGGGGCGAGAGTGAGACCCCAACCGTGGCCCTCAGTGTCATAATCTGGGGGGAGCCTGGAAAACCCTCTCCCTCGATTCTTAATCGGAATCCCAGCACCAAAGCGACAGCGTCCAGTCACTTGGAGCTCTAGCCGGGGACTTGGACTTTGGGGCTGTCTTTTGGGGTGTCCTCTGCTGCCCCCTTCCCAGGAGCACCAGTCCGGTCCAGGGCGGGCGCGCGATGGTCGCTTCTCGCGGACTCTAGGGAACTGAAAGGTCTTGCTTTTGTTTCTTAGAAACCCGTGACCAAGGTGTCTAGGGGAGACAAAGCCACAGCCATGGCCATTTCTTGGTGGTTTGGTGCCCACGCCGGAGGCAGCCTGCCTGGGTCTGCGCACCCTTCCCGGGGTAGGCGGGAGACCACCCCTGGGGCGCCGGCAGCGCCGCGCCCCGTGTCCCCCACATGGGAGAGGAGCTGTTGAGTCAGGCCACAGGAGGCGGGGTGGGAGGGGCAGGCCATCCTGCCTGGGACACAAGTGGGGCTTTGGAGGGAGCCCCGGTGGTGGAGACATGCGTGTGTTGTCTTTTTGTTTTGAAGTTGACCGGACTGGGGCGGATAGAGCGAGGCCAGCCATGTAATGCCTGTGGTGACCAGTGCCCCGGGTTCGCCTTGCATAAATGGAGGTAGGACGCCTTAAACGCACATCACTGCGGCGAGAAAACTGTATGTGTATGAATGTATGTATGTATGTGTGTATATATATATGTGTGCATATATATGCATACATGTATATATATTCCTCCTTTAAATCTCACTTGTAAGTCACAAGGAAAGAATGCAAAGGCTGTTCCTTTAAGAGTGGGGCTACATCTGCTACAAATATTGAAGGTGAAGTGGTGGCCAGACACGGGGGTGGGGGGGTGGGAGGTAGGAGGGGTTGCAGGAGAGCTGGGTTCAGGCTGCCTTTCCCTGATGTGAGAACTTTGGGTCCCTGGCACCCGCACTGGCACTATGTGTCTAGGTAACTCAGCCCCAGACACTTCAACCTGGGCATGGCAGTGTTGCCAAGTGCTACAGGGCAGCCTGTGTAGGATTCCCTGGACTAGCTGGTGTTTTCCAATTGTGTTTTCAATTCAGTCCCTTAACTCTGGGTCCCAACCACAAATCCACCGCTGCCTGCCTGCGCCGTGTCAACCCTCTTCGGTGGCCAGATGTTTCTTATTAATGTGCCTCGAATGTTGACTTCCAGGCAGCCCCAGCTTGGATTGGAATGATTATGTTTGGGAAAAAAGGGATCTGGGTGCCCTTCCAATGCATCTGGCTTCTGGGGCTCTGGTTGGGAAAAGTTGGGGTGCAGGCTTACAGGCTCACATTTTGCTGATACAGAGAAGAGGCGAGTCCTTTCTGGCATCTTCATAAAAAAGAAAAAACTGGGGACAGGAGAGAATTGTCCAGTATCAGAACACATTCTCTCTTGGATCAGTGTGTCTTTCCCCCTTTCTCCACCACTCATATGCTTCTTTGAAGAGGGCTGTTTCTGGATACCAGGTAGAAAAGCATGCTTTGATTTCCCCTCTTCTGCTAGTGCATCTCTACTTTCCCCCATTTGTAATGTGTGCTGGGCACTGCGTTACATGAAAACTCCCAACCGGCTCCTTCAGAATTTAATGCTTTTGTTCCTGCCTCAGATGGGTCTGGCAGCCTCTTTGCCTTTGTTTCAGGGCACTGAGCGCAACCCTTATGGCTCCCAAGCATTTAATAACTTCTGTGTCGGAGTCGAGGCAGGCGACCTTATAAATATGTAATTGGCAGACATAGACATCCATCAGTCATGCCAATGTGGTAGCCTATTAAGTGTGTTCTGGGCTGGCCTCTTGTGTGTCCCAAATATGAAAGTGGGTATTAAATGGGAATAGGTGTGGATGCCTTATTTTGTAAAGCAAATCCAGTATGACGGAACTACTGATTCCTTCCTTTCTGATCTATCTTGTGCTCAGATGGGAGAGGCAGAGTGAGGACCAGCAGAGTTAGTGGTTCCCAGCTTCTCTTTCCTCTCCTGTTCTGCAGCCCTTGGGTCAACTTCTGACCAGAGGCTGTGTAGGGCAGTAGTACAGTTTGAGTGTGTAGCCTGACTCCTGCTTGACTGTGTGACCCTTGACTTTCAGTCAGTCACTAACTCTTCCTAGTTCTCAGTTTCCCTACTGTTAAGTGAGCATAAGAATGGTACTTAACTCAGAGTACTATTGTAGGGATTAAATGAGAAGTCGAAGACATGTTGTTTGTCCAGTCCCAGGTACATAGTAAATAGTTGCTAATTTTTGTTAATTATTTTTAGCTTCCTCACGACCACTTAACACTGCTCAGGGGGAGATGGAGCTAGTAGTGCCTCTGAGGATGCCAAGTGTCCAGGGCCACTGTAGACTTTCATGACTACAGCTTCTTGGAGAATGTTAAGCCATTTTGATCCAGCAGGTTTTGTGATGGGAAAACAAGTGTTTTATTTTCATCCCACTATGGAGCTTTTCTTTTGGAAAGAGACCCTTTCATTGGGCTAGGATGGATTTTTATGCTGAAGCAATTTCCCTACTAGCAGCAGAAAGGCTTCACTTTGACTCCATGAATAGGGTTTTTATGAGATTTCCACCCATTGCTGGAAAGAAGCAGCTCTTTACTCATACCATCCCCCCTCTGCCTTTGCCCATGGGCATACTTTCGGGTGACCTTTGGAGAAGAGAGACAACCATTTCTGAGTTATAGCGCAATCTTCTTCTTGGCAGTTTGAAATCCACCTTACACTCCCCTGATGGGGGATACCATGAACCCCTGGGAGAGAGAGTTGGGCCCATTTAGAAAGAAAAGGCTGTCCCAGCACAGAGACTGATGGCTGCCTTTGGTCTGACCAGGGATAATGGAATTCCCCTCACCCCAAATACCAAGAAACCCTAAGATCACCATGTGTTGTCCTTGTGCACTTTTAACTGGCCTCTCTGCTTCCACACTGGTCTCCTTCCAGTTCTTTGTCCACACAACAGGCATCCTTTAAAAACAGGATAGAATTGTGTTACTGCCTCCCAGCATGAAGGCATTAAAGTTCTAGGAAGGAAGTGTGTTGTAAACAAGCTTTGCTTTCCTCTGGGGCTTCGAGGTCTAGACAGAGCAGGGCTGGCATTTGCTGTGGCTTTAACAAATGACGTGACCTTGGGCAAATGACTTAGTTTCCCGGAGTTTCATTTTCCTCACCTGTCAAATTGGGATCTCTCTACTGAACAAACCTTTGAGGGTCTCCTCTGTGCTGGTGCTAGGGATACAGCAAAGAACAAAACAGACAGGACTCCTCCCCTCATTCCGCTCATAATCACATTTTAGACAAGGTGGTCAGGAAAGGGCTCTGTGAGGAGGTGACATCCAAGCAGAAACCTAAATGAAGCACGGGAAAAAGACTATGCTCACTCAGATCTGGCATAGGAACCAGCAACACCACCATTTCCTGGGAGCTTGTTAGAAATGCAAAATCGCTGGCTGTGCCCTGAGCTGGAATCAGAACCTGAACTTGAACAAGATCCCTCACTGATTCATGTACACTTTAACATTGAGAGGCATTTAGTACTCTTAGTACTGTGTATGGCAAACTGCTTTTCCCACTCCGTGTGAGGAAAGATACCAAAGGTCCTGTCGAAGTCTTATATGTTTTACAGGATTTTCCTGAATGAGCATACTCTCTTCCCATTTTTGCGGTCACCCCAACCTTTAGGTGGCAAATGTGGGATTTTTAAGGATTTCTAGAAATATCCATACACAAAACCATGGATCTATGTGTCTTGGAGAACAGAGGGCGCACAGCTGTCAGCAAGAGCTCTCTCCTCCACTTGATGTCAGGCAGCTGGGGAGCAAAGGCGGCCACTCTTCCCTACAGGTGACCTAGCCTGGAAGGAACATCAGCATGGCCTACAGGAGGCTCCACAGGGCTAGACTGCAGAAGGAATTTTCATTAAGGAAGATTAAGGCATCTTCATGGACTGTGGCCAGAACAAAATCATTAATAACTAAGCACTTAGCGTACCATGCTACAAAATAGCTTTCTGAGTGAGGTTAATTGGGCTTGCTTGTTTGCAACTAGTTTGGGCAGGAAGAGAAAAATAGCCATTTTTACAGTGAAGATTTGTTCTCTATATACCCAGGAACTGAATAATAATAATAATACCAAAATCATCAGCAATAACAAGGGCTTACTCTGTCCAGTATCATGCTTCCAAGTTTTACATGTATTTATACCAAACCCTGTAAGGCGAATAATATTATTTTCCTGATGAGAAAACTGAGGCTAAGCATTGTTAAAGAACTTACCCCAAGGTCACCTGGCTAGGGAGAACTACATTGGGATTTGGCTCCAAAACCAAATTGGGCTGATTTTCTTGTGATTCACTGGCTCTTGTTACTTGTTCTAAGGCAGTGTTCGCAAACCAAAGGACTCAAGTCACATCCAGCCTGAGGGTAGGTTTTGTTTGATCTGCACAATATATGAAATATGGTGACTTTTTCTTACACTTAAGTCTATGTTTCCAGCTTCTCTTGAAAAATCCCAAGATGAGGTGACCTCAGGGCTACTTTCCTGCATGACAGTAACTGGCAGGACCTGAGTAGTGTCCCTTTAGATGGGTGTAGCCTCTGCTCACCATAGTCTCCAACATTCCAGTTGAGCTCAGGGACTGCTTCAAATATTTAGCTTCCTGGGAGGTGCTGGAAGTGATTAGAGCTTGCAAATTCTGATTTCCTCATGTCCTCCTAAAAATCTGTTAAGAATACTAAGCTTATCTATCAGTTACCATTTTAATTTTTTTGTTTATCTTATTATTATTTTTTTAGGCCTGTCTGTATTCTATCAGCTACCATTTTTAAAGCACTGACAATGACAGGCAAGCTTTTTGCAGCCTTTCTACCTTGTCATTCATGACAGCCCTGGGAGGTGGGTACAGTTATTTGTACGCATTTTAATAGGAAAGGAAACGGAGTCTTGGAGAGGTTAAGCAACTTGCCTAAGTTTGCACAGCCAACTAGTCCATGGTATTCCAGCCCTGTCTGAGTTCAAAAATCTCTGTTCTGGATCAGGGCTTCTCAAACTTACATGTGAATTACTGGGGAATCTTGTTCAAGTTCAGATTGCGATTCTATAGGTTCAAGGTAGGTGGGGCCTGGGAGACTGAGAGCTTGCATTTCTAACAAGTTCCAAGTTGATACTGGTGCCGCTGATACAGGAACTACACTTTGTATAGCAAAGGTCTGGATTAGAGTCAGCAAAATATAGCCTGCTGGCCAAAAGTGATCCTCCGCCTGTTCTGTGTGGCTCGTGAGTTACATTTTTAAATGGTTGGGGGAAAAAATCAAAAGAATAATATTTTGTGAATATGAAAATGACATGAAATTCACATTTCAGTGCCCATAAATAAAGTGCTATCTGAACAAAGTCATGCCCATTAATTTACATCTTATTTATGACAATTTTTGTGCTACAATGGCAGGGTTGAATAACTTCAGCTGAGACTGTGGTCTAGAAAACCTAAAATATTTAGCATCTGGGTCTTTACAGAAAATATTTGTTAACTCCTGGTCCATACTACTATATAGGGGAATATGTAAGTAACTTCTCTTAGTTTAGGATAAAAGAGACTGAGAATCTTTTGGATAAAGGAAACATTCCCTTCAACCTGGATGAGAATGGTGGTAAAATCAAAGGCAAACCAAGGACTAGGGAAGAGACGAAAGCATTTTCTAAAGGGCATGTGGGGTTGAGGTTTGCAAGACCAGATCAATGAACCTCCAGTGGATTCTAAGCTCCTTGTAATCCCTTTAACGTTCCAGCTTTGCTGATAAATGTAGATGCAACTTGAGCATTAAAAAGTGGGCTTTCTGGACAAGCCTAGAGTCCCACTTTCATGGGCGGCTGACATGGAATGCCCAGTGCAGGGGGAGCATTGCGAGGTTGTTATAATTATGCAGAGTGGTTTGTCTTCACACAACCGCTGCCCTTCCAGGCAGGATACTTTGGCCATGCTCCAGTGGCAGCGCTTGCTGGGCCAGCCAGTACTGCGCCTTGAAAAGCATCTTTCCTTAGTTGCCCGGGCGATTGTGTTGATTGATGACTGAGGCTGTAATTGGGGGTGATGCCGGCCTGGTTTCCTTTAGTGGATTGTAATTTGGCTAAGAAATGGGTTCCCACTGGTTATTTTTCTTGGGCAGGCAAAACACACTCTTTCAGTCAACTGATGTGCCAAGAAAAGGAAAAACAAGAAGAGAGAGAGAGAGATTAATTTATGTCTAGTATCTTCAAAGCAGAGAAAGGTACTTAGCAACTAAGAAGGTGATGGTTGGCTCACCTAATGTCAATGACATTTAATAATACGTCTAATAGAAACTGAAATACCTTATAAGGTTTTTCTTTAGGGGAAATACAGCAGTCCATCCCAAAATATCTGTATTAATCTGTCTGTTTTTTGAAAGAGACATAGTTAATATAAAATACATTAGAATCTCTCACACACATACACACACATATAAAAATACATATTATGGAGGAGAAAACCTTTCTTAATCATACCTTCTAGACCAGGGGTTGGCAAACTGCAGCCTATGGGGCAAGATTAGCCCGCTACCTGTTTTGTATAGTCTACTAGCTAAGAATAGTCTTTACGTTTTTAAATGGTTAAGAAAAATCAGAAGAAGAATAACATTTTGTGGCATGTAAAAATTACACAAAATTTCAATTTCAAAGTCCATAAATAAAGTTTCCTTGGAACACAGCCATACCCATCCATTTAGTAACATCTGAGGGTGCTTTTGCAATGGCCGAGTAGTTGAAACAGCCCTTATGGCCCACAAAACTGGAAGTATTTACTACCCAGCCCTGTATGAAATCAGTTTGCTGATCCCTAAGCTTAAGTTTTATGCTGCTTGTGGCTTGGTATTTATTTCTGTAGACGTATTCAAATTATTCATTAACATTACTTTGACAGAAATACATTTTACCTATTGTCTTGTACAGCTTTGTTCATACTTAAAAATACTTTTTGGATATCTTTCCTTGTTAGTATGTAAAGGGCAAAAATATCTAATATACTTATTGGCTTTTAGAATCCATTGTATGGATTATCACTGAGTCAAAGATGTCTCTATTCATGGCTGCTTTGGTTGTTTTCTATTGTTCCTAATTATATACTACATGACAATAGTTTTTCTTATGCCACAGCATGCCTGTGTGTATTTACTCAATTTTATGTTTCTGTGGTATAATTGGACTTGCTACATCAGAGGATGTTAACATTTAAATTTTTAGGAGCTCTTGCCAAATTGTCCTCCAAAAAGATGGTACCAATTTCCATCTCCATTCTTTTAAAAATTTGAGTGCATTTGTGTGTTCTTTGGACTGAAACTTTGAAACATCTCAGCATGTACAGCAACACAATAATTAATTCTTGTTTAATTATCCTGAGTGACGATTCATGCATGATGATAAGTGAGAAAACACAGAGCATCGATCAGTCATCTTTTTTAAAAATAAATTTTATTTGTTTTTAATCATGAATGTGATACGTACATTCTGTTGAAAGGCTGTCATTCACCCTGCTGTCTCTGTAGTTTAAGGTTGGTTGGATGAGAGAGAACCTAATAAATTTGTTATTTTGTGGTCTCTTAGTTCAAAAAGCTTGAAGGTTGTCCTTTAACCCTGTGACTAATGAGTGCCCCAGAGGGATTTCCCTGTGGAGAGAGGGAGCATTCCCTAGTGGGAATGATTTCCAGATCTTGAGCTTTTGAGATCAAAGGGCTTCTACCTGCCTGTGTCTGGGAGAACCACAGGGAATGATCTCTGGGGAGAAATGCGTATTTCTAGCCAGTGTCACAGAAACTTCTATGAAGCTTGTAAGGGCTTATGTGGGAGCATTATAGCTGAGTGGTTAAAGGGATGGGCTTTGAAGACAGATTGCTGGGATTGCAGTCTTGGCTCTATCTCTGACTAGCAGAATGGCCTTGGGCAAGATACTTCATTTTTTTGAGACTTTGTTTTTTCATCAGAAAAATGGGGATTATATTAGTTGTCTCGTGAGGTTGCTATAGGGTAATGCATGTAATATGCCTCCCACAGTGCATGGCCTCTAACCTGGGCTTGAAATGTGCTTGTGGTTTCGAGAGGGCTTAATGGAAACAGGACTGGATGAGGAGTAAGAATGTCTGGGTTCAAGGCCTTGGATATTGCATGTTATATGATAGATAGCAGGTCACTTCCCCACCATAAACCAAAGTCCTTCTTTGGAGAAATGGGAGTGATGATTCTTAACTCATGGATTACACTCATAAGAGACAGAGTGGAAGCACCTCTTATGTGGGACTTTAGGTTCAAAAGGAATGAGACTTCTGATGACATAGCAGGTTTTGTATTGCATGTTGCACACCCGCTTAAGAGCATGTACACTTCAGGTGACATGGAGTTTGGTAGAGTTATACCTTACACCCTCACACTATCTTTGCCTAAGTATGCATATGTGTCAGCCCCTTTTTGCGTTGCTATAAATGAATACCTGAGGCTGGGTAATTTATAAACAAAAGAGGTTTACTTGACTTGCGGTTCTGCATGGTGCATCACATGGTAAGTATGGGAGCAAAAGGAGAAGGAGATGCCATGCTCTTTTAAGCAACTGACTAATAGAACAAGAACTCACTCATCAGAACTCACTCATTTCCATGAGAACAGCACCAAACCTTTCATGAGTGATCCACCCCCAAGACAACTTTCAAACTGTGCCCTTGGGGTCAGTATACAAAAAGGGGCCTCCTTTGTGCTCTGTATCCCCAAAACTGGACAGTGGAAATTGGTATCCAAAATGAAAACTATGGATCATTAACACAATATTTAATGTTTCACCCTTGCCTGCTTAATACGTATGAATTTTTGTGACTCTTGTTATGCCATGCTAAACATTTCCATTACATGATCACAAGTTCTTAAGGAGAAACTGTCCCTTATGAGGTATGAAAAATTTGAACCTTGAAATCACACCCTGGGAACTCCTGAGATTAGATCTGACCTCTCTATATATTTCGGTAGCATTGCATGGGATTTAAATTTTAAATTAGCTGCCAACATTTCAGATTATGTGTACAAATTCAGATTTGGGCTTACTCTGGAAGAATGAAAAATATTGGGCAACACTGGTTTAACATTCTTCTTTCCTTTTAAATGGAACCTGTGTTCAACTTTTTCCACAGTTCCCACCATTCCCTATTGTCTTATACTTGGCCTGCCTCACTCTTTTACATTACTGCCTGTCCACTATAGACATCTGATTTTGTGGCCACTAATTTGAAAGAAACCAGTGAGTGAATGTGCATGACTGGAAGAATGAGATGAATGGTAAATTGGCATAAAGTCAGTATGTGGCAGGAACATCTGTGCTAAGCAAGTCATCTAAGCAGCTAAATCTTCTTTATCTGGGAGATGCTGTGGGGAAGGAGCTAACATTATTGGGGACCTACTCTGAGCTTGACTTCTTACTTATATCACTTCCTGTTATGTTCCTGAGGCATGTCTTTTATCTTCCACTTTTTAAATATGAGGAGATTAGGTAACATGCCCTACTTCACACAGGTAGTGGAGTCGGGATTTGAAATCAAGTGTTTGGGGCTCAAGATTACAAGAGGGTTTAGCTCTGGCATTTGACTCTCCTGGTTTAAATATAAAATTGTACCTTGGGGAAAATGTCTTATATTCTCTATGGCCAGGGGATAAGATCAGACTAGCGTCTACAATGAACAAAATGTCTGAAGAGCCCTGGGCTAGTTGGTTTATTTGGGAGGAGTCTTAAAAGTGAAACTCCTTCAACTTAGAGGTGTGGTGTGGAGCTTCTTGAAGTGTTTGAAATGTGCCACCTTGTGAGAAACTGAATCAAATACAATACAGGTTCACAGGAGGTCACTTGCAGTTTTCTAATCAGATCTGCCTACATTAAATAGGGCTCCATTCAACTTATTGAAAACTTTAGTGTTAAATTGGGCTGTCTTGGGAAGGTTTGTGAAGATCTTTAGAAATGTCATTTGCATAATATTTCCTAGAGGAAAACTCCACAAAAAGGACTGGTCAAGGAAAGGAATTTATAGTACATCCCTTCAGCAGCCAATTTTAAGTCAACAAAGCATAAACATAAACAAGATGGTCATTATCCAGGCTCTGGACTTCGGCTTTTGGATGTATGCTCCCCAATGCCGTAGCAATCTTGGTGCCACGTTAGCAAAACAGAAGCAAGCACGTCTGACTGTTGGAAGGCATTTAATGAGAGTGTTATTTGATTTTATGTTTGGTAAACTAGTTGGTTGTGCAGAAACTACCTTCACAATTCTTGAAAACTGGCTCATTATATGTACACGTAACACCCAGAGTGGATCTTCTAACTTGGAGTGCTGAGGAATTAGGTCTCCGGGGGACTTATTAAAAGAATGCAGGTGTTTTCTTTCTTCAACAACACTATGAAATTACCCTGATAATGTAATTTCTCAGAGTCTTTTGTTCTACAATCAGGCACCCAAGAGTGCTCCCCCTTATTTGCATCCTTGATGACTCAGCCTTTGGACTCTCTCCAGCAACTTATTGAGTTATTGGGACCTCACAAGGACAGGTGCCTCTTACTTTATGAAGCCAACAATTTGGAGACAATGGATAACTGGAGAGTGTGTTCTTCATCCTGGGCCTGGCATATTTGTAGTCATGGGGAAGGACACATACATGTTTTCCTGGATTCTGGGATGTGGGGCGATTTAATTGATGTGCCTGACCGCTAGGGATTTCGGATAATTATTTTATTTTATTTTCAAAATCTTGGTGATAACAGCATTTTTAAAGCAGGTTTATTTCTTAATTTAAATTAATATTGATCAAATTGTTGGATGATAAATATGCAGTTTAGACAATTTGAAAAATGCAGCAAGGTCCCATGATTTATGAAAGCAAAGCAAAATTCCGTCATCCAATGAGTACTCTTCCATTTGGCAGTGATTTCCTTGTAGTCTGCTTTCTTTACCTGGAGTTTTGCATGATTGTTTTAGTTTCCTAGGGCTGCTGAGACAAGTTACTACAAACTGGTGGCTTAAGAGAACAGAAACTTACTCTCTCACATTTTTGGTGGCTAGAAGTCCAAAATCAAGGTGTCAGCGGGGTTGGTTTCCTCTAAAGGCTCTGAGGGAGACTCTGTTCCATGCCTCTGTCCTCTCCTCTAGAGGCTGCTGACAGTCCTTGGTGTTCTTGTCTTGTGGATGCATCACTCCCATCTCTGCCTCTATCATCACATGGCATTCTGCCTGTGTTCCTGTTTTCCTTTTCTTCTCTTATAAGGACCTGTCATTGGCCTACTCTCATCTTGATGATCTCACCTCAAGATCCTTAGCTTAATTTCATCTGCAAAGACCTTTTTTCCAAATGAGGTCACATTTAGAAGTTCCATGTAGACATACCTTTTGGGGGCTACTATTTAACTCACTGTAATAGTTATGGTAATGAAGCATATGCAATTTCATATTCTTAAGCAGTGTGCCCAATTTGGTCTTTCTAAATGTGTTATTTGTAAAACCACGATGGCACAAGAGGGCTGGGCCTTGACTTGGGGCAACTTTGTAAGGAATACACTTTACTTGACTTTTCTAGACACAGCTGAATGCTTGTAGCAGGAAGGGCTTGTACAGGCCACTATTAGTAGATGGGATTCTGTGATGGAATTTGCTGCCCATATTGATGAGTTCAGCTCTCTGAATCAGTTGACCCCCAGGTCACTCTACACAGTCCATCCATCTTCTTTTAGCTTTTGTTGGGCTTCGCCAGGAGAATGTATAGGAAATGAACTGGTAGTGTGTGGACAGTTATTTGTGGGGAGAGCTTTTGGCCCTTGGGCATTTAATTAATGTCTAGGTTATATAATTCATTCTCAAAGGAAAAAAATAGACTTCCTTAGAAAAGGAAATTCTTAGTAATTCTAGAAATGGGCTCTATCTCTGCAAAATCCTGCCAGAGTTAGCTCACTCCACCCCCTACTTCTCTGTAAGCGCACCCAGAAAAAAATATAACATTAATCGCACTTCTCCATTCCCTGATTTCTTTTAAATTCATTGTGAAAGGATCTAGGCTTACCAGAATAAATGACCTGAAATAAAATAAAAACAAATAATGATTTTTGTCATCATCACACTAGCTATCATTAATTGAACATTCACAGTGTGCTGGGAATATTATATTCTAAGTACATTTCTTTATTATTTAATTGCTAAAATGATTTATGAGATAGACACCATTATCCACATTGTTCTCATTAGGAAATTGAGGTGCTGCAAGTTTAAGTTACCAGCATACTTTGAAGACATTATGCATTCAGTTCAGACCACTGCAATAAAGGGAATATTGCAAGAAAGTGAGTCACACAAATTCTTTGGTTTCCCAGTTCATATAAAAGTTATGTCGGCACTATACTTTAGTCTATTGTGTACAATAGCATTGCCTGAAAAAACAGTGATGTATATACCTTTATTAAAAATACTTTATTGCTAAAAATGCTTATGATCATCTGAGCCTTCATGTTATGACCTCATAATCTTTTTGTTGGTAAAGGGTCTTGCCTCAATATCGGTGGCTGCTGACTGATCAGGGAAGTGGTTACTTAAGGTTGGGGTGGCTGTGGCAATTTATGAAAATAAAACAACAATGAAGTTTGCAAAAGTACATGTCTATTAACTAGTACTTTTGCAAAAGATTTCGCTGTAGCATGCAGGACTGTTTGGTGGCATTTTACCCACGATAGAATTTCCTTCAAAATTGGAGTCCATCGTCTCCATCCCTGCAGATGCTTTATCATCTAAATTGATGTAGTATTCTAAAACTTTGTTGCCATTTCAACAGTGTTCACAGCATCTTCACCAGGAGTAGTTTCCATCTCTAGAAACTATTTTCTTTGCTCAGCCAGAAGGAATAACTCCTGATTCATTAAAGTTTTATCATGAGATTGCAAAAATTCAGTCACATCTTTTGGGCTCCACTTCTAATTCTATAATAGTTCTCTTGCTGTTTTCATCACATCTGCAGTTACTTTCTCCACTGATGTCTAGAATTCCTCAAAGTCATCCCTGAGGGTTGGAATCAACTTATTGCAAACTTGTTCATGTTGATATTTCGTCTTCCTCCCATCTCAGCCTCCCAACTAGTTGGGACTATAGGGGGTGTACACTGCCATGTCCAGATTTTCTTTTTTTTTCCTTATGGATGAGGTCTCACTATGTTGCCTAGGCTGCCCTTGAACTCGTGGCCTCAAGTGATCCTTCTGCTTTGGCCTCTCCAAATGTTGGGATTATAGGCATGAATCACCATACCTAGCCCACAAATGTTCTTCATGGGATCTAGAATGGTGAATCCTTTCCAGAAGATTTTCAATTTACTTTGCCCAGATCCATCAGAGAGAGGCATTACTCTCTATGGCAGCAGCAGCCTGACAAAATATATTTCTGAAATATCAAGACTTGGACGTCAAAATTACTTCTTGATTCATAGACTACAGAATGGATATTGTATTAGAAAGCATGAAAACAGCTTTACTTTTCCTGTACAACTCCATCAGAGCTTTTGGGTGACTAGGTGTGTTGTCAATGAGCAGTAATATTTTGAAAGGAATCTTTTTTTCTGAGCAGTAGATCTCAAGAGTAGGTTTAAAATATTCAGTAAACCATGCTGTAAGCAAATGTGCTGTCATCCGGGCTTTGTTGTTCTGTATATAGTGCACAGGCAGAGTGTGTTTAGCACCATTGTTAAAGGCCCTAAGATTTTTGGAATAGCCAATCAGCACTGGCTTCAATTTAAAGTCACCAGCTGCATTAGCCCCTAAAAAGAAAGTCAACCAGT
Source organism: Tarsius wallacei (assembly GCA_963574415.1). Classification (NCBI taxonomy): domain Eukaryota; kingdom Metazoa; phylum Chordata; class Mammalia; order Primates; family Tarsiidae; genus Tarsius; species Tarsius wallacei. The sequence goes on along the minus strand of CAUYQG010137535.1, from coordinate 5,507 downwards.
CCTTTGAAGCCAAGCTTTGTCTTCTCTTCTCTAGCTAGGAAGATCTTAGATGGCATCTTCTTTCAGAATAATATTGTTTCATCTACATTGAAAATCTGTCATTTAGTGTAGCCTCTTTCATCAATGATCTTAGCTAGATCTTCTGGAGAACTTGCTGCATCTTCCATAGCAGCAGTTGCTGCTTCACCATGCACTTTGTATTATAGAAATGGCTTCTTCACTTAAACCTCGTGAACAAACCTCTGCTAGCTTCTGACTTTTCTTCTGCAGTTTCCTCACCTCTCTCAGCCTTCATAGAATTCAAGAGAGTTAGGGCCTTGCTCTGGATTAGGCTTTGGCTTAAGGGAATGTCGTGGCTGGTTTGATCTTTTATCCAGACCACTTATGCTTTCTCCATGTCAGCAATAAGGCTGTTTCTCTTTCTTATCATTATTGTATTCACTGGAGTAGCACTCTTAATATTCTTCAAGAACTTTTTATTCACATTTGCTATTCTGCTAACTGTTTGGCTCAAGAGCCTAACTTTTGGCCTATCTTGGCTTTTGATATGCCTTTTTCACTAAATGTAATCATTTTTAGACTTTGATTTAAAGTGAGGGACATGCAGCTCTTTCTTTCACTTGAATGCCTAAAGGCCATTGTAGAGTTATTAATTGTAGGGTTACTAATTTCAACATTGCTGTGTCTCAGGGAATAGGGAGGCCCAAGGAGAGGGAAAGAAATGGTGGAATGCCTGGTTAGTGGAGCATTCAGAGCACAAATGGCATGTATTGATTAAGCTTTCGGTTTTATCTGGGTACTGTTTGTGGTGCCACAAAACAATTATAATAGTAACATCAAAGATTATTGGTCACAAATCATCATAGCCGATAGAACAATAATGAAAATTTGAAATATTATGAGAATGAGCTAAATGTGACACAGAAACATTAAGTGAGCACCTGCTGTTGGAAAAATGGCACTGATAGACTTGCTTGATAAAGGATTGTCACAACTTTCAATTGGTAAAAAAATGTAAAATCTGAGCCGGGAACAGTGGACAAACTTTCAATTAGTAAAAAATGCAAAATCTGAGCCAGGTACAGTGGCTCACACTTGTAATCCCAGCACTTTGGGAGGCTGAGACAAGAGAATTTCTTGAGCCTGGAAGTTCGAGACCAGCCTGGACAAACAGAGAGACCTCGTCTCTATTACAGAACAAACAAACAAAAAACATACCCAAATCAGCAAAGCACAATAAAGCAAAGTGTAATACACTGAGGCATGCCTGTATCTGCCTGTGTCACCTTGGTCATACAACTAGTTTGTATTGACTCTGACTCATGTGGCATGCCTTGGCTCTGGAGGGATGGTATGGATTCTAACCTAGTAGTGCTTATATTTGGGTATGCATTAGAATCATCCGAAGGATTGTCCTTCTCCCTCAGGGTTTCCCATATATTAAGTCTCAGTTGGAGCTTAGAATCTGCATTTTTAATAAATTCCAACTTGTTACTGCTGATTCTGGGATATAGTTTGAGAACCACTTGTCTAAACCCTAGCCAGCTCTCCAGGACTTAATAGTGACATCAGGGAGACCAAAGAAACCAATAAGCATGTATGATTAAATGATTAAATGACTGCTTAGTTCAGCAATTCACAAGCTTTTTTATCACAAAGTAGATAGGTATTGGCGTTGAAAGCTAGGAGTTTGAACTGGAAAGAGAGTTTGTTTCCATTGAGCTTTAGTATGTTCTTAGCCTCCTCTTCTTCCCTATCCTTTAGAGACCATGGAATTTACTAAGGTGACCTTTAGGGTCTTTTATCAGATGGAAAGTAGGAACAGCCATGGTGTGGCAATTTTATAAAAATGACTAAAGATTAATGAGATATTCTAGTCCTAACATGGTAAAAAAACATAAGACTACAGAAATAAAAATGGTATAGTACTACATCAGGAATAGAGATACACAGGATAGACCCCAAACTAGATCCAAGTCATTATGGGCCAATTGTAGATGAGAAAGGTGGTGTTTAAAGCCCTAGGGAGAGAGAAATAATAGGCAATGGAGACTCCAAAAGCAGGGAGAAGAGGAAGGGGATGAGTACTGAAAAGTTACCTATTGGGCACAACGTTCACCACGTAGGTGATGGGCACTCTAGAAGCCCAAACCTTGATATTACACAGTACATTCACATAACAAATCTGCATATGTACCTCTGAAGCGCTAAAAATAAAAAATAAGATAAAAAAAGTCCTGGGGAAAGTTTCAATACATGGTGCTGCTGGGCTCGGTGGCTCAGCCTGTAATCCCAGTGCTTTGGGGGGCCGAGGTGAGTGGATTGCCTGATCCTGTGGGTTCAAGACCTGCACCGGGCAACTTGGCGAGACCTCATCTCTACAATAAATCAAAAATACGCGCCTGTAGTTCCAGCTACTTAGAAGGCTGAGGTGGAAGGATTGCCGGAGCCCAGCCAGTCAAGGCTGCGGTGACAGGGAGTGTGCCACTGCACTCCAGTCTGGGCAACAGTGTGAGACTCCAACTCAAAAAAAAAAAAAGAAAAATATATGGTGCTAAGACAATCAGCTGTCTATTTGAAATAATAAGAAATGAATCCAAAACTTTTTTAAAGAAATTAACATTTTATTATGGATGAATGCCTTTTACAAATCTAGAAAGTGAAAAGCATAGCTAAATTGAAATATTTTCTCCTCCTTCTTCTCCCCCCTACTCCCGAGTCTCTGGCCACACTGGCTGTCTTGCTGTTCTTGGACACAAAAGGCACATCCTTACCTCAAGGCACTTGTCCTTGTGAGCACCAAATGCTTTGCTCCTCCTTTCTCTCCAGGCCTCTAAGATAACATTCTAATACCTCACTCCCATTTCCTTTCCTGTATTTTATGTTTCTTCATAGCAGTTATTACTACCTGACATTATATTATACCTATAATGGATTGTCTGTTTTTCGTTCTGCCTTAGAATGAATTACTTTAGCCTACATAAGAATATAAACTTCATGGGCATGTTTTGGTCCATGTCTCTTTTGTTCAGTTCCCCAACACCCAGAAAAATTCCTGGTGCTTAGTAAAAATCCTGGCAGAATTTGCTGAATGAATTGAATGAATAAATGAATGGATGACATGGAACCCAGAAGTCATAAACGAAGATGAATCATTTTGACATGAATAACTTGAAAACTGTCAAAAGCCAAAAGACACAATGAGAAAATTATTTGGGAAACCTATCATATACAGAAACCTAATTTTTAAAAAATATAAAAATAACTCTAATAAAAATAAACATGAAACAACTCATTAGAAAATTGGGTAAGAGATCTCAGCAGGCAGATGTGTGAGAAGGTATCATTTGTTTTCTTAATGAAGATGTTACCATTTTTGATGTTTCTATTTATTGGTGAGTCCAATCTAACGAGCCATGAGATAATATGATTGTGTAGAAAGGTAAACTTTATGTTCAATGAATGGCAGCATCTCTTTTCCTAGACATTATTAAAATAGTATGCATACTGTCATGTTTTAGATTAAGCTTAGTTCAGTTCACCTCTGTCAAGAAGATTAAAAGACCTTTCTTAAGTTTCCTTAGGATTGGCAATTTCCCATGGGTGGTAGTGTAATCCAAGAAATTGACAAGAAAACAACTATAAAACAACGTCTACAACATCAAAAGATCACTTCTTCATCTAGAGACCTGGGTACTTGGACACTCATAGATGCATTACTGTTTTTCTTGTCACAATAAATTGGGAGTAGTGCTACTGGCATTTAGAGGACTGGGCTAGCGATGCTGCACATCTCACTTGCCTGTGAGACAGTGCTGCCACAATGAAGGTAATCCTGCCCCAAATGCCAGTGGTAGCCCCTCTTTTGGGGAGAAGCACTGGAAAGTGTTGCAAGCAACAAAAGCCTTTAAGAAGACCATAGTACACCTCTGGTGCTTGGAAACCTACTTAACTTCTCATGACATCAGTGCTCCTCATCTCTAAATTGAGGGAGATCAATTGTAGAATCAGAAAGGGTCCCATCATCATGAGTAGTAGCAGTGCTACTACTTGGTTGCTGAAAAAGTCAACCAAGAAGATTTTGGCAAGACATTCACAAGAACAGAAGTTCTTTACTCAGTCCCCTTGCTGGAGAAACCAGCAATTTCCATTCCTTCTGTAAAACATTCAGTTAGTAGGTCCCTCTCCAATGTTCTCATTCCTCGGATCCCTCCAGTTGTGTTGTGTATTTACCAAGAGTGAGTTGTGTCTGTTCAGAAACCAGTATATGCTGGTTATACCTGCTGCTGTAATTATTCAAGTTACTTTTGTAAACCCATGAACTATGCATGTGAAAAGAAAGAAGAGTTGTTTCTCTGGAAACTAAGCTGAGTGCTTGGAAATGACTCAAAAATAAATGCTACACAAACAAACAGTTGAATTCGGTTTGGGGAAAAATAACTACAAAAGATTGAGGTTGCAGCAGACCTGTTTTTTTTCCTTTTTGACAGTCTTTAAATTCTGACACTGCTCTTAAAAAAAAAGAACCAAAACCAAAAAACTGGAACTGGAAATTGAAGAAGACAAATTATAGGTTGCCTCATGTATGAAATATGAGGTACTTTAGCAGGTAAACCTTTATGCAAAATCCCCTTCCACATTATAAAATGGTTGTATGTATATTTCAAGAAAAACATTAAAGACTTAAGATATGTACGTATTTTATGAGTCCTTAATGTGGCAGATCTGCTAGTTGTCCCCACATTCATTGTCTACTTCTTCCTAATAAACATAACCTTCAAATAATTGTCTAGCACCTAACCTGAGAAATAAGGCGGTATTTCCCAGTCCTCGTTTCTCCTAGGGGTTGCCATTTGACTGAGTTCCAGCCGAAGGAATTTAAGTGAAAGAATTATGTCCAACTACTGGGAATTGCTCTTCAAAAGAAAGCAGGTATCTTTCTTCCCTTGCTTCCTGCCTACTGGAATGTGGATGTGATCGTTGGAGTTCAAGCAGTGAGATTGGACTTTGAGGTTGAAGCCCTGTTTTGAGGAAAGCAGGACAAGATATGCAGTGCCTGGGTCTCTGATGACCATGGAGGGACCATAGCACCTTGGAATGTGTAGCTCCAGGTAGTATTTTCATGGGAGGTAAATTAAAATCTGTCTCGTTTAAGCCACTGTTACTGTGGGGTTTCAATTGTTCATAACTGAATTTTATCTCAACTGGATTTTTAAATTAATTGAATGACTAGAGATGTTGATTATTATGTTAGATAGGAGGCTCTGTTATAGCAGGTACTGCCCAAGGGTCAAGAATCAGTAGAGATTACTTCAACAGATTTACTAGAATAGTCATTTTTTTTTTTTTTTGATTTTTTTTTTTTTTTGATTTTTTTTATTGTGATATTGAGGGGTACATTTAAGGGTTAGGTACACAAATATGTCTCATTCAGGCACCCTTGTTTGTAAGAAGTGTCCCCCCATCCCCAGACAGGTATTTACTGCCATTAATTGCTTCCCCTATCC